>PVJC01011201.1:0-42033 GCA_004026665.1 Murina feae
AACACATGGTTTTCATAGACTTACTTTAAGCTGACATTGTGCTTTAGGAGCTTAAAGAACCAATCTACTTTAGACTGCCACCAAGAAAAAATATCATTCAAAGTAACTGTCTATTTCTACCAGTACTATTTTTCTATTGATTGCTTTTTTAGAGAGAGAGGAAGGGAGGGGAAGAGAGGGAAACATTGATTTGTTGTTCAACTCCTTTATGCATTCATTGGTTGATTCTTGTATATGCCATTCTCACCAGAGATGGAACCATAGCCTTGGCATATTGGGATGACATTCTTAACGACTGAGCTACCTGGTCAGGGCTTTATCTATAATAATAAAAGGGTAGTATGCTAATTAGACCAGACATCATTCCAGACATCCTTCCTGATGAAGCCTGGGCCAGGAGGAAGCCAGCCCGGGTCCCAGGTGCCTGTGGGCGGTCGAAGGAGGGAAGCCTGGGTCCTGGATGCCAGAGGGAAGCTGGTGCTGGCGGTCAGGGGAAGGAAGGCCTGCTCTTGCATGAATTTTCATGCATCAGGCCTCTAGTCAATAATAATCTAAAAGAATTACAAAAGACTACTCATTGTTTGTTGACTAATTTAGCAAATAAATAAAAAAGATACACATTTCAAGAATTGTGAATTATTTCAGTAGGATAGTGTATTCTAAGTCACCATGATTTTTTTCTCTATGCTTGTCAAGTTCAATTTGTCAACAAGCTCTGACAATACACAGACAAGTAAATTTCAAGGTCAGTAAGCTAAACTAGTACTGTGAATAATGAGATATTGATTTACTGATGAGTTAAAGCTGGTATAGAGAGAAATGGAAAAGAGAGACCCTTAGTGAAGTGAAATTTATATATAGAAAAAGCAAACATTTATCTGGGAAATTAATATAGCAAATCATATATGGAATAATATTCTAACTATGCACTGGGTAGTTCTACTCATCTATATAATAAAGCTGGAAACTAAAAAGAAATTATAGGAAAAAGGATAAAAAACATGAATAATCTCTTTAAAATTTTTAAGATTGTTAATTAGTACATATACTGACAGATTCATACTTTTCTAACTAATAACACAAAAGTATAATTATTTCCAAGGCAGGGCTATAAAATAAAAAACCCAGCAAAGTGTAGTGGAAATCTAACCACAGATATACGAACATATCCACAAAGGGCAGAGTGACCCAAGGAGAAAAATGTCCTGGATTATCTATAAGCAAAATAGGTTGCCTTGAATTCAATGAAAAACAAAACAAATAACTTCATGGTGGCCAAACGTATAACAAACAAGATTGCAAATTATGTCTTTGTATAAATTGTTGCATGGATTCCCCCCACACACACCCACACATATACAAACAAAAACTGTATTGATGAGGTACGTCCATTCACAGCAGATTAAGCTCTCCTCTTTTACATCTTCCAGGTAACCAATTAGTATATATGTACTGAGATCTAATGATACCACAGTTCCCTCTCCTGCTTTAAACACCAAAGCTCTGTACCACAGCAGCAACTGTGAATCTCTCAACCGAGGAACTGAAAACAGGGATGAGATTGAAGGATGCCAGTTAGGTGGACTCATTTCCCCCCGGAATGAAACGTGTAGTTCCAGAAACAGGGACCCAGAAGGCACGCTCACTCCCTGCTGACCTGGCAGGCCTGTGCCAGTGTTCCCGCCCAGGTCATGAGCAGGTGTGTGAGGGAGGGAATGGTGCTGTGTGTGAAGCATATGAGGCAGGACTGAAGGCCGAGTTGATTCAAAAGGGAAGTGATACAACCAATAGGGGTACTAAATTTTGAAGAAGTTAAAAGATTTCTTTTTTAGCATCTTTCACACTGATTTAAGGCATAGAATTACTTTGTCATTTTAAGATTCTGGCACACAGGCCTCTTTATAGCACTGATTCCACGGACTTACCTATTTACTCTGAATGTCATTGTTCCTGAGCTCATTTTCTCACAGATGGACCCAAGTTAAGAAGAGTTTTGCCATCTGACCCACATCTATTATCACTTATGGAGAAAAGCTAAGTTCTGGTTTTGGCAATGCTTCTCTAAGAGATGGACTTTGGCCAGACCCAACTTTAAACCCTGACCTTATCACTTACTAGCTATGTGAGGCTGATCAGGTCTCAGTTTCTTTATTCTGAAAAGAGGAAATCCGAATAAGTCATGAAAGGGTCTGTTGCAAGGATGAAATGAAATCATATAAAGTACTTGGTTTAATGCCATATATGTATCTAGAAACCTTGATAAATGGTGGCTATTATTAATGCATAATTTCTTACACAGAATCATATTCTTATTAGGTCTGTTTTAGCATAAGTAATATACACATCCTCTTGTCTACAGCAATTTCAAGGAGCATGCCAAGTTAAATCCAACAACACTTTAACATGTTCCAATGCTTAAATTTCATTTCACAAGAAACATGAACTTTTAGTCCACAGAGATAAAAATTTTAATGCAAAACAACTTGAGAGGTAACATGAAGGTTTAAATTTGCAGCACAGGATACAAGATAGAGGTGACTTCAACAAAAAATGGGGGAAAGGGGAATAATAATTCAACAAAAGTACTGCAGTACTTGTTTAAGAAAGTCCATGTGAATCACAGCATTAAGAATTGAATAAATTAAGCTATAAAATGTAAAAAAAATTTTTTCCTATTAAGTGCAAAGTACCAGTCTAATGAAAAATGTTCACTAAGGGTTAATCAGACTTTTCCCATTGATTGAGATGGTCACTTTGATTTTTGAATTGAGGAAGGTGGAAACAGAAGATAAATCACAGCCTAAGGTAGAGAACAACCTTCAGCAATTTGCTCAAAAGTTATTTCATCTTTAGATACACAAATGATGTGTTTTCTTCAGGGATGCTAATATTTATAAGAATTAAAGGAACCAAAGAACCTCATTTTGAGGCGGGAGGGGGTGGTGGGAATAGAAATAACGGAGCCAAATCTTACTACAAGTTGACACATACAAAACAAGCTTGTTTTGACCTTTCCTGCCCCTTTAATTGCTCACATTATTTAAAGAACCCTAGATGAAAGTCAATGTACTCTGCAAAAGCACATTTGGTTCTTTGATTTTTGCTTTAATGGAAAAGTCTTCCAACCATTAATTAGAACAAAGAATCATCTTAAAAAGAGTTATGAAATAAACGTAACCATATATTCTCTACTGGAATCCCTTAGATGTCGTCAACTTTTTTTTCAGTTTCTGTCTTTTGCTTCAGGATTATCTGCCATGTTCTGCTAACAAGGAGTATAGTTATGGGACTTAAATCTGACTGTACCACCAGAGAGCACTGGGGATGCCATGAAAGCCAGCATATATATATTATGGTGATGAGAGGAAGAGTACCCTATCCCAGCTGGGAGCAGTATTATTAGCTTTAACTTTCGGGAGTTATGAAATAGTGCCAAAGAGTCTAATACAACACAAGACACAGAGATGTGACAAACTGAGCTTTACATGCAATATGCAGAATAAAAGTAGAATAATTACAAACAGAAAAAGCCTAGTAAAATATAATTTTTAATCAAAATATGAAATAGCTACTTTAAAAGCAATATTTGGCAAGTTATATTACCTCTCCATATCACATTTGCTCATATCTATATAATAGAAGTTAAAGTAGAAGAGATTTAAGGTTCCATATCCATGATTAATTTATTCTTTTCCTTTAATGTTCTATGAGTTCAATGATATGCAGTTATAGAAAAATTTTGGCAACTTAGGCTGCTAACAATATTAAAATAAGACTTTATTGTTCTGCCAAAATCCTTTATGCCTCATTCTAACCACAAAGTTCTTTGACCTCATCTCGGTGGCAGTGTTCTTGCTTTTTATTTTTATTTTTATAGTAATCTTTTAATACTGAGGCAACTTTGGGTTTCTCTTATCACTGGCTGATGGAAACTAGGTACATTTCCATGTCCACGACCAAAGGAACCCTGTTCTTCCAGTTTTACAATACTTACATTATTGATATGACAGGAGCTACATAAACTTTATGCTTATAACTCTTTGGTAAGGCTCCTTCTCCATACCTATTTAACTGCAGGATACTTATATGGGTGAAAAATATCTGAAGAGAAATTCTATACTGAATTATGATCCATTCCAAGCAAATTAAAAGGCTGCTACATTTGCCTATGAAAATACCAATCTTGTTTTCATTCCTAAGACAGATACAATTCAAGGTTAAACAAACAAAAGAGTCATATTCAATGTCGGGGAGAGGTTCATAAGGTTTCAACAGTAGTGGACACTGCTGGTCGCATGCACTAAGAAGTAAAAATAATCAAATTAAAAGTTGTGAATCACTCTAAATTGTGCATGAAGCTTTACATTTGTTTCTGGTTTATGAAATATTTCATATTCAAAGTAGGTATTTTATGTATGGTAGGAAAATAAAACACAATTAAAGGCAAAATAAATTTTGTTTTTATTTAATATCAGAACTAAAAGAAACAGCTACTATTTCTTACCTACTTTTTTAAACACTGACATCCTTTTCTTTCAACATTTCTATTGTGAGGAGCAAATTCTCTTAATTTAAATGAAATATCACCTTTAAGGTTTGAGAATTTTTAAACCATGATTTTCCATTATTTCTTCAAAATCCCTTACTATCTCTACAATCCTACATAATAAAAGGCTAATATGCAAATAGGCCAAATGGTGGAACCAGAGCAACCAAACAACCAGTCGCTATGATGTGCGCTGACCACCAGGGGCCATGCAAGGAACATAGCAGGCATCAGCCATGGTGAGATAGTGGAGCAGGTGAGCAGGGGTGGGAGCGAGGCTGCTGGCAGACAGGGGACCAGGGGCTGTGGTGGGAGGGGCTGGGCAGAGGTGTAGAGGATGGGCTGAGACCCACCCCTGTGCCTATCCCAGCCTCATGGCCCACAGTTCCTTTCAAGGTGCATGAATTTGTGCACTGGTCCCCTAACAGTAAATAAAATGAGGCAGTATACACTTTTACCAGTAACAGTGGGCGCTGTTCCACTCTGTAATTCTGTAGCTACAAGAGGATGGACCTAGACTCTCCTGAAGTTCTTTCTGGGCCTTTTGAAGGTATTACACTGTCTTCCATTTTCTGGGGCACCATTTAACTTAGCAGAGCAGTCCATGTGGGAGCAGCAACTGGTGGATTTTGTTGATAAATTACATCAAACTAATTTAAAAATATTTGGCTTTATATATTGTGAATTTGTATGTGCTAACCAATATAATTTCAAAATCTTTTTATTATTCAGGTAACTTTATGAGTGCAGCAAATATCTGCTTACATGGATAAACACACATACATTCTGTGATTGGTGGTAGAAAGAGAAACAAAATAAAAACTTTAAATCATTGTTATTGTTTCAAAAGCACTTATTATCTACTTGAGGGGCATTCTTGCAATCCAATTAATCAAAGTTTTAAAGCATATTAAAATAAAAATCTATAAAGAAAAGACGGTGTGGGATGTTAACCCCTTATCACTGGCAAATATGTTCTCCCGTTCAGTGGTTTGTCTTTTAATTCTATTGATGTTTGCCTTTGCTGTGCAATAACTCTTTCGTTGGTTGTACTATCACTTGTTTATTTTTTCTTTTGGAGACATAATCCAATTTACAAAACTCAACACCAAAAAAACCCCCAAACAATCCAATTTTAAAAATGGACAAAAGACCTGAATTGTCACTTCTTCAAGAAAGACATACAGATGGCCAATAGATATATGAAAGAATCCTCAATCTCACTAATTGTCAGAGAAATATAAATTAAAATCACAATGAGGTATCACCTCATATCTATCACGAAGGCTATCATCAATAAATCAATAAACATGAAGTGTTGATGAGGATGTGGAGAAAAGGGAACCTAGTGCACTGTTTGTGGGAATGCAGACTGGTGCGGCCACTGCGGAAAGCAGTATGGAGTTACTTCAAAAAATTAAAAATGTCACTCCCTTATGACCCAGTGATTCTTCTCCTGGGAATTTATTCAAAGAAACCTGAAACCCTAATTTGAAAGAATATATGTACCCCTATGTTCATCGCAGCGGTGTTTACAATAGCCAAGATTTGAAAGCAACCCAAGTGTCCATCAGTAGTTGAGTAGATAAGGCTGTGGTACATTTACACAATGGAATACTACTGTGCCATAAAAAGGAAGAAAATTTTACCCTTTGCAACAGCATGTATGGACCTGGTGAATATTATGCTAAATAAATAAGCCACTCAGATAAAGACAAGTACCATAGGATTTCACTCATGTGTGGAATTTCACTCAAACTGAACTACCAAGCAAAATAAAGACAGACTCACAGATAGAGAGCAGGCGGACAGGTGAGGGTTGGGGTAGGGAGGAATTGAGCAAAAACAAAAAGGAGAGAGAGAGAACCCACGGACGTGGACAACAGTGTGGTGACTGCTGGGGTGGAGGTGAAGAGGACACAGAAAAAAATAAATGTTTACGAGAGAAAAGGCGGTTTAAGAGCAACATATTAAAGTTTTTCTTTAGTTCAAGTTCTGAGTGTCTGTGCTGTGCTAGGTCTTGGAGCAACATTAAAAAGAAAAAAATTTAAAGTCTGGCTACAAGTAGCTTGCAGTCTCATCTTGAAAAAGAAACACAAAACATATCAGACTTTCAAAGTTCTGTATAGACAGGAGGCCAGACCACAGAGGTGGACAGTGGACCAGCAGGGATGCGGGGAAGGGACGCCTTCATTAAGACTGAAAGGCAGAGCCTGCAAAACTGTATGGATTGTTTTGAGAAATACAAGATGTTCATTAGCGCTGGAGCATAAGGCAGAGAAAAGGAGAATACTCTCATGCGGGCCAGAGAGATGTAGAAAATAACTCAGAAAGAAGAGCAAAAGGTGACTGCAGAATAAAAGTAGCAGTGGGATCAGAAGAGACTCCCTGTACCAAGGACCGTGAGAGTGAAGTGTCATGGACAGGGCAGTGGTCACGGTGTGGGGGTTGACCCCTTTAAAGGTCATACAGCAGATGGAACGAGAGTACGAGACGAGGGGCAGTGAGGTCCATTAGGAGGGTAACATTAATTAACATTTCAAGTGAAATTCACTAATCTTGCTTCAATAGCTAGCACAAGACACACAGGGCCTTGTATCGTTTTTATAGCATTTATGTATAAAATGTTATTTACAAAGGTGATAACTAACGAATATCAGATTAACATTGAAGCCAAAGTACACTAAGATGGCTTTTCAAGTTTTATTATGCTCAACCAACCTTCAATGAAAATATATTACATTTTAGACATTGTCAACCAATGTCACAATTTTATATTTTTTTCTCTTAATTCAAGGGATAACTTTCCTAGTTTCTTTTTATTGAAGTAATTTTGTTTGGCCTGTTTCCACCAAAAATTTCCACACAGTACCTCAGAAACAACATACCAGACGGAATAAAAATAAGACCAATAAGAAAGGCATAAGAAAGCAGTATCACATATTTATACAATGTCTAAAGTGAATAAATAGAAGATATTGAATTAAGAACTGAACTTACAATCTTGATCATGAGATATTACCCAGAGGCAGTAAAAAAGAAAAATTTAATTAAGAAATACCCATTCTAGAGCAATCATGGCTACATTTTCAAAATAAATATATTATTGTCAAAAATCTAAATCAAACTCATTAATAAACTGGTATGCAGAGCTTTAAAAAGTACAAAAGAAAAGCTTGATTCAGAGGCTAAAAAAAGCATTAAATGAAAGTTAAAATATAGTTTAAATTTAGATATTAGATTAGCCTTACAGCATTTCTGAATTAATGAAACTGATTTTAAAACATGTTGTATTACTTTAAAAATTATAGGTGATTTTCAGAAGAGATGCTCTATAACCAATGGCCTCATTTTATGACGTGCAGACCTGTTCCAGGTGCTGTTCTGGATATGGTTTATCTCACTTTAGAATGAGCTGGCTCCTGTGGATTAGCCCTAACACAAACCTGTGCCAGCGTATTCACTTTCCTTTGTATGACTTTTGGCCCACAGTCAAGCTGTACAGCAACTTTAATATTACTTTTGTTTTTAACTTAAATATGTAGCCCAGAAAATCCTTTCTTAAATTTATTGGGGTAACATTGGTTAATAAGATTATATAGGTTTGAAGTACACATTTCTATGATACATGACCTGTATATTGCCTTGTATGCCCACCAGCCAAAGTCAAATCTTTTGGAATTATGTAATCATCTGTAATGTATAACCTAAACTAAAATATTAAAATAATCGTGATAATGCTTATCTTCCACAATAAAAAAAAAAATACAGCCACCAGGAAGCTTTCACTACATCAGCAGATAAGTCTCATCAAGAGAACACTGCACTTCCAGCAAAGCAACACAGTTACCTTCCAAGCTATGTGTAGTAGATATAGAACATAGGCTTATACATCACATGAGTTTTCAAAGTCAGACAACACATCAAAAACTATTTTTCTGCCCCCTTCAGCACCATTGCTCTTCATGCTAATCTGGGATATGCGAAGCAACAAACATACTCCAGCACTGAGCACCCAGAAGCGTGTGTAAAAGTGCTCCGTGTGATGAATGGAAAAAGCAAACTATGAATGTGTAGAGCAAAGGATGCTAAGTTAACGCCTTCAGTAGAGAATTCCTTTTGTAAGAACCAATCTCACAAGTCATTGGACAAGCTGAGAAGCTCGCCTACATGCCGAGTCTTCTGCCCCGTGGATTAAGGAGGCTGCGCCCAGTCTCCATCACTCGTTCTCTCTGTCCCCACAAGGACCATCATTTCACTCTGGTGCACTGTCAGAGGGACGTGAGCGTGGGCATTTTGACAAGGTCTACTTCCTCTTCACATGTACACCTGTATTTCCCTCTATTCCATGTCTAGACCACAGACAACTGAAACGTACTAATATTCATGTTTTAAATCTGGTAGAAAGCAAATAGGAATTTATCAATAGGAAGACCACAAGTTTGACAGAATGAAGAAACAGAAACTTGCTGATAGGACACACCATGAAAGTGGTGTCCTACCCCCACCGCCCACATTATTAAGCTATGAACGCACACAGCGTTCTTAAGGACAGCACACAAAACTACACTCCACCAGGAACAGTCTCCAACAGCAGGCAGCCCCCACTCTTAGCGTTCACATGCTGCACAGCCCTGTGTGTCCTGATGCAGAGCAGCCAGCGGGGAGATGGAGTTTACGAGTAAAAGCGAGACTGAGCTGGCTAATTACTTACCTTCTCACTTAGGGCAGGCTTGCTCGTCTAACTTTTTGTTTCCTCTCTTGTCATAGCTCAGCGACAAATGGTTATGATTCAGCAGAGGTTTGAACCTGACAGTTAAAAAGAACTGTTTTTAATTTTAAAAAAACATTAGAAATAAACGTCCCCCTGCACAGCAGTCTTGCTCTCCTTGCCCTCTGTGTGCGTGTCTCTCGTTTTCTCTCTTTGCAAGGCAAGCTACGTAGTGGTCTATAAATATTGACCCTGACACTTGCTCTGGGCTTTCCTTGCTCATGGCACAGGTCCGTGTTACTGAACACCGTGGTAATGCGCAGGCAAAGTTCTCAGCTGCTCAGACAAAGCTGGGGATTGGCTCACTACCCAGCAACCCTGTGCCTGCCTGGAAATACCATTTTGCTGCCAGCTTTACAGATGCTATGGGCCTTTCCTGAGGCCCAAATCAGGCACAGAGGGGCAATTATGAGGTTTGTCTGAAGAAATCGTTTTCCTCAAGCAGGTGGGAAGAAGGAGGGCTGGGCACAGTGGAAGACAAGAAAGGAAATACTGCCTTTGTTTTGGCCAAACAACATAATCTCAAACCCTTTATAAAAGTCGTACCTGAATATCATTCAATCAAGCTTCACAATACTGAATTACTACAATTTTCTCCATATTGTGAATGAGCAAAAGATATGAAAAGCATTTTCTGCCATAGTTGTTAAAGCTCCTCATTGAAAAAGGTGGCCTTTTTTATTTCAAAATCCTAATGAGTAATTGAACACAAGGAAGTATTTCAACCTCAATAAATTCATTTCCAGAATAATAGAAATGCACTGGAAAGTATATATTAATAAAGATCAAATTATGTAATTGGTTAAAAAAGCTTAATCATAAATTATATGAATCAACATATTGTATTAACTACTACTAGATTTTTAATCATGAGAATTATAAATAATTAAAAATAATTATAATTATTTTACATTATATATTTTTCAGATTAAAGATAAACTCTAAGCCATGATGTTTGCAGATGATATGAACTAGGTCAGCATTACACACATATGCTACATACAAAATCCACTGTAGGAATGATTAGAAAATAAATCAAGGTCATATTTTTTTTTCTTTTAGCCAAGAATAATCACATGTTTGCTTTATTAAAATTTCCTCCCTTGGTTAAATTCACAATAAAGGCAACTTCAGAAATAGTTTGGTCACTAACCCATTTTATAGTTGAAAAAATGGCCTCCCAAGTTGGTTAAATTCCCATGGTCACAAGGCAATTTTGCAGCAGAGTTAAAACCAGAGTCCTTCCCTTACTGCTCACAATGATGTGCTCCTTCTATCACAAGAGTGGTTCTCAAATTCATTCTTAAGTTCAAAATCCTATGTTCATGTGAAATATTACTGAAACCTTACCATAATCCAGAAAAATAACTAGCATAAAACAAAAATAGCATTTTACAATTTAACTTACCCAAAAGAGTTGTGCACAAAAATTAACTTTCTAGCTATTGAAATCCACTTTGTCTTGTTTCATTCAATAATTAATATTTATCCAAAAAATTAACTTATTACCAGGAGAAGTACATAACCAGTTGCTGAAGAGACAAAGGTAATATGTAGGTCCTACTCTAAAAGATCTTCCAGTCCAATTTCAAAGGGGAAAGAAAACCCAACTACCAAAAAAAAAAGTGTTCATGTAATAAGGGAAACTATAGGAGAGTAGTGAGGGAGTATATGAAACACAGGCATCTGAGATAATATGAAGGTATAATAGGTAATTCTTCAATGGAGACTTCTGCATCTTAAAATATGAGTAGAAGGCAGTGAGGCAAAGAATCTAATTTAATAAAATAATAATATGCAAATTAATCATCACTCCAAGATACCCACAAGCCACACCCACCAACCAATCAGGAGAAAATATGCAAATTAACTACACTAAGATGGCAGTGCCCAGTCTGACTTAGTCCCAACTGAAATAGCCAGGCTGTTATCCAGGCAGGTGGTGGGGGAGGCAGGGGGTGCCAAGGGGCATAGCAATCAATCGCAGGAATCTGGGAAGGGGTGGAGCCTGCCATCTTGGGGGTTGGGGGGTCTTCTGTCCAGGCCTGCATCTTAGGCCCAGAGGCTACAGGCCTGGGTAGGGGTGGAGCTGGGATTGGAGGGGCAGGAGTGGAGCCAATGATGGGAGTGAATTACAGAGGAAACACCTTTTCTTAACACTCATCAGCTAAGCTCCCTGTATGCCACTGGTAATATTCTTAATAACTTGAGTAATGAGAATCCAACAAGGCATCTAGGGTTCTTCCACCACACTCCTGGGGAAAAAAAATGAAGATCCACTGCTGGAGGGCTAAGAAATGTCATATCCTGCCCTAGCCAGTTTGGCTCAGTGCATAATGCCTCAGCCTGCCGACTGCAGGGTCTGGGTTCAGTTCTGATCAAGGGCATGTACCTAGGTTGCAGGCTCCTCCCTGGCCAGAGCCCAGGTCAGGGCTCATGCAAGAGGCAACCAATCAAAGTATTCTCACTTTGATGTTTCTCTCTGTCTTTCCCTTCTCTTCCACATTCTCTAAAAATCAGTGAAAACATATCCTCCGCTGAAGATAAAAAAAAGAAAGAAAGAAAGAAAGAAACATCATAACCTATGAAAGACACATCTTGAAAATGCCTAAAGAAAGTTGTCATTTTTTCATGGTGAAGGGACTAGAGTCCGTGTTAATGAAAACACCTTGGTGGCTGCGGTGACTGGCAGTGGCTGCAGCAGTGGGGTGATGGGGCTGGTGGCTTCCCCTGATTAGCCTGGTCACCTCCCACAAAGGGAGGCCAGACTGTGGCTTAGGCCCGCTCCTCATGGGGAGCAGGGAGCTGGCCTAAGCTGTCAGTAGGACACCCCCTGAGGGCTCCCAATATGTGAGAGGGGGCAGGCTGGGCTGAGGAAACCGCCCCTGAGTGCACGAATTTCGTGCACTGGGCCCCTAGTAAGACAATAAAGACAAACAGGCATGGAGAAGCATGACATAGAACTTCAAATAGCTCTTGCTGGAGCATAGAATGTGAAGCAGAAAATATTTTTTTTAATTTTTAAAGAATGCACTTCACTGATTCCTCTTCCCCTATGCAACCCCTGGAATCACTGGTCTTCTTACTGTCTCTATAGTTTTGCCTTGTTCAGAATGTCATATAGTTGGAATTATACACCATATAGCCTCTTCAGACTAGTTTCTTTTAGTTAGCAATTGAATGGATAATTGTAATGGAGTCAATTTCCAAAATCTCTTCTACATAAACTCTTTATTAATATCCGGCTAACAGCAATGCTTTATTCACAACAACCTTCCTTTTACTTCACAGAAGAAAGGGACACTCTCATATATCCCAAATATTACTAAGGTAGATTGCCCTAGGGTCACAGAAAATTTATAATTTTAAAATTTCAATTAATTCCTTACATTTTTGTTGAAGAGAAGTATGACAGAGTAACAGTTAAAGACTTTTAACTATAAAAATATCACATAAAAATTCTATGAGGAAGTGAGATGGAATACAGGTCAAGAAAATAAAATAGAAATGTAGATTTTTCAGCTTTTCACAGAAGAGTCTATTCATTATTATTTAAATGAATAATGGTTTTATTAAATTACTGTGATTTAGATTCCATTGAGTATCTTAAAGTAGTTGATACAAGTTTTATTTTAAAATGTCCAATAGTTCCAATAGGGTAGAAATTAAATTCTTTGCATGTACATTTTTTACCACAGGTGAAAAACTGTAGATGTTAACTTGGTAATGTGTGAGTGGTTACATAGTTTTTCAAAATTCTTTTAAAGGTATGTGAACAAAAATAGTTGGAGACTGCTAGCCTACTGTATAAAACCCAAGTTTTTAACCTGGAATATAAAACTTTTCATCACCTTTCTCCCTCTAAGGAGATTTCAGGGCAGTGAAAGTATTCTGTGTGAGAGTGTAATGGGAGGTACGTGACATTATGCATTTAGCAAAATCCTAGAACTGTACCACACAAAGCAGGAGCCCCAGTGAAAACTATGGACTTCAGTTAAATCTTGTCTTTCTGAAGCATGTGCCTAGAGAGGAGCATTATAATTTATTGAGCAATTACCACCTAACAGGGGCTTAAGAAATATATTCTCTAACTAAATATAACCCTGACAGACAGGTATGCCTTTGCCTTTTTGAAGATGGAGAAAATGAGGCTTAGAGTTATTGAGGGGCTTGTCTGAAATCATATAACTAATGAACAGTAGATTTGAAATTCAGCCCAAACCTGACAGGACTACAGTACCACATGCTGCCTTTATATGAGTCATTTAAATAAGACAGAGGTTGCCCAGGCCGGGCAAGGAAGTGTAGTCATTAGGACCTCAACAAAATCAGAAGGAAGAAAAAGATTCTTCCTGCATTTCTTTAAGGAACTGCGAGAATGTTAATGTTGAGTGTTAAACAGTAGCACAAAGACGAGACGAACAAATTAATCAGTGGAAACCAGTGGACAAAATTAAAGTAAGTGCTCTTAAAGTAAGGGTATGCTCTATTAAGAACTTAAAGGGTTTTATCTTCAAATTCAAATGAAGAAAAAGGAACACATCAAGAGTCAAAAGTGTGTAGCCCTGACCGGTTAGAGCGTCAGCCTGTAGAGTGAAGGGTCCCAGGTTTGATTCCGGTCAAGGGCATGTACCTTGGTTGCAGGCACATCCCCAGTGGGGAGTGTGTAGGAGGCAGCTGATTGATGTTTCTCTCTCATCTATGTTTCTAACTCTCTATCCCTCTCCCCTCCTTTCTGTAAAAAATCAATAAAATATATTTTTTAAAAGAGTCAAAAGCGTGAAGATTCAGTATTGTCAAAATGTCAGCACTATGCTAAGTGAAATAAGCCAGTCAATGAAAGAAAAATACCACTTGATCTCACTCATTTATGAATGATAAAGACCATTATAAACTGATGAACAAAAATAGATACACAGAGCAGCATCAAATAGACTGTCAAACTACAGCAGGCAGGCTGGGGAGGGTTGGGGGGGGTGGTAAGAGATCAACCGAAGGACTTGTATGCATGCATATAAGCATAACTAATGGACACAAAACACTGGGGGCTAGGGGAGGCCGGGGAAGGTCAAAAGGGGGGGGGGAGCAGACATGTAACATTCTTTGTAATACTTTAAGCAATAAAACAAAAAAAATATTTTTAATGTCAGTTCTTCCACATTTTATCTATAGATTCAATGCAATTCCAATCAAAATCCCAGGAGGTCATTTTGTAGAAATAAAGCCATACTAAAGTTTATATAAAGAGGCAAAAAACTCAGAATAGCCAATGAAATACTGAAGAAGAACAAAGCTGGAGGCTGACAGTAATAGACATCAAGACTTACTACAGTTGCCAGGCCAGCTTGGTTCAGTAGTTGAGTGTTGACTATGAACCAGGATGTCATGTTCAAATCCCAGTCAAGGGCACATGCCCAGGTTTCAGGCTCGATCCCCAGTAGGGAGCGTGCAGGAGGCAACTGATCAATGAATCTCTCTCATCATTGATGTTTCTATCTCTCTCTCCCTCTTCCTTCCTCTCTAAAATCAATAAAAAAAATTTTTTTTAAACTTACTACAATAATCAAAATAGTGTGGTGCCCGGGGGGGGGGGGGGGGGGGGGGGAGACAAATAGCTGCATGGAAGAGAACAGAGAGCTCAGAAATAGGCTCACATAAATATAGTCAACTGATCTTTGACAAAGGAGCAAAGATAATATAATGGAGCAAAGATAATCTTTTCAATAAATCATGCTGAACAACTGGACCATCCATATGCAAAATACTGAACCAAAAGCAAAATTTTATATCCCTCCTAAAAATTAACTCAAAATGTATTGAAAAGCCCTAACCCGTTTGGCTCAGTGGATAGAGTGTAGGCCTGCGGACTGAAAGGTCCCAGGTTCAATCCTGGTCAAGGGCATGTACCTTGGTTGCAGGCACATCCCTAGTAGGAGGTGTGCAAGAGGCAGCTGATTGATGTTTCTCTCCCATCAATGTTTCTAACTCTCTATCCCTCTCCCTTCCTCTCTGTAAAAAATAAATAAAAAATATTTTTTAAAAGTATTGAAAAACCTAAATGTAAAATGCAACATTATAAAACTCCTAGGTAATGTTGGAGAAAACCTAAATGATTTGGGTGTGGCAATGACTATTGAGATATAACACCAAAGGCACAATCTATGAAAGAAATAATTGATAAAATGGTTTTGTTAAAATTAAAATTTCACTTCTGCAGAAGACAATGTTAAAAGAATGAGAAGATAGCCCTTTTGGTCAAGGGCATGTACCTCAGTTGCTGGCCTGATCCCTGGCCCTGGGCAGGAAGCAATTTATTGATGTCTCTCTCACATTGGATGTTTCTCTCTCTGTGTCTCTCCCCCTTCCTTCCATTCTCTCTGAGAGAGAGGAGAGGGAAGGAGAGGGGAGGAGAGGGGAGGAAAGGAGAGGAGAGAAGAGAGAAGAGAAGCCATAGATTATGAAAAAATAGTTGCAAAAGACACATCTGATAAAGGACTGTTACCCAAAATTTACAAAGAACTCCTAAAACTCAACAATAAGAGAACAAACAGACCACTCTTTAAAATGAGCCAAAGACCTTAACAGACACCTCACCAAAGAAAATATACATACAGATGGCAAATAAGTATATGGAAAGTTCCACATCACATGTCATCAGGGAAATGAAAGTTAAAACAACAACGAGATACCACCAGACACCTATTGGAATTGCCAAAATCTGGAACATAGACAACACCAAATGCTAAAGAAGATGCAGAAAAACAGGAACTGTTTATGGCAGCTCTATTCATAATTGCCAAAACTTGGAAGCAATCAAGATACCCTTCAGGAGGTGAATAGATAAAAAAAAATGTGGCACAGCCAAACAATGGACCATTATCCAGCACTAAGAAGAAATGAGCTATCAAGCCATAAAAATATGGAGGAAACTTAAGTGCATTTTAGTAAGTGAAGGAAGCCAACCTGAAAAGGATACATACTATAATTTCACCTATTGCACATTCTAAAAAAGGCAAAACTACACCAACAGTAAAAAGATCAGGATTTGTAGGGGATGCAGATGAGAGGAATAAGTAGGCAAGGCACAGAGGGTTATTACAGCAGTAAAATACCCTGTATGCCACTATAATAATGGATACATGTCATTACATATGTGTCCAAAGCCACAGACTGTATATCACCAAGAGTGAACCTTAAACTATGAACTTTCAGGTAATAATGACGTGTCAGTGTAGCCCATCAAGTGCAACAAATGTACCATTCCGGTGGGAAACACAGATCATAATGATTACACATGTGTGGGGGCAGAGAACATATAGGAAAACTCTACTTTCCTCTCCATTTTGCTGTGAACCTAAACTCCTCTAGAAAAGTAGTCTTTAAAAAGTCAAAGGCAGCTTCTCTTTCTGGTACCTGGGTGTTCGCCAAGGCAGAGTTATATAGAAAGAAGAAACAAGTTGGGAGATCAATTGAGTCTTTAATGGAATGAACTTGATGTATCTGCTATAACCAAGTGTATATGTTCAGAAAGCATTAAAATATATTGATCCATAATACAGGCGAGAGAAAGACTGTACCAACTCAGTAGCCTTTTATTCTTGTTTGGGGGCTGGAAACCAATATAAGCGATTCTCAACACAGAAACCAAAGTAGTCACTTCAAAAAAATACACTCAGATAATAGTCACCTCCTACTCAAAACCCTACCTGCTTCCCCATTTTGTTCAGAGTAAAAGCTCAACTTCTCATAATGCATAAAGCCCGACTCCATCTACCCCCTCGTGGTGTCTCGGACAGCGTTGGCTACAGCCCCTCATTTCCTCAGCTCCAGCCTGCGTATACTTCTATTGTTCCTTAATGTATCTGAGGAGTTTGCCCTTCGTGTCCCTCAGCTTGATGTTCCTGCACTGGCATGCTCTCTTGGAGACAGCTTCGGGGCTCACCCTTCCCCTCCTTCAGGTCCCCGTTCAAATACCTTCCAGGGAATCCTACCACTCTCATACTATTCAAAATGACAAACTTCCTTATTTATCATTTCATTGTTATTGCCTGTCTCTCCTAACAGAATGTAAGTTCAGTGACAGCGCAGACGTCATGTGCCTACACTAAGTCTGCACACAATAAACGCCCAATAACTGTGTGTTCTATAAAAAGCTTAGAGATCTGTGAGCCCCTGGCCAACACAGGTGGTTCCTAAAGACAAGAGGTCTCTCAGCGACAGAATGGATAATGAAAAGGAACCCAAACCCAGCATTTAAAAGGTGGGTCAGCAAAGAGAAGCCACAGACTGTAAGACAATTACACGTGTAAGTAGGAGCAGGATGAGAAGGTGAGAAATGAGGATGGAGTATTCAGGAAGGAGTGGTCGACGATGATGAATGCCATGGAAAGATCAAATAGGAAAGGGATTGAAAACAGCCCGTTACACATAACACTCACCAAGCACTGTGATTCTAACTACCTGAGCTGCACATTTTAAAAGGATGCGTTTTAGCATATTATGAATTATATTTCAACAAAGCATGTACTTAAAAAGATAGAAAGAAAGCAATGGTGCCTGAGCTGTTTCCATCGGTGGTGACAGGTAAGCAAGGGAAGTGAGACATAGAATAAAATCTCGCTTTCAAAGTTTGGCCAGGACAAAAAGAGGAAGATAAAGGTAACAACCTGAAACCACAAAGAGATAAAACACCAACAACTCACTACAGTATCGAGCTGACGTGTTTTAAAGTCAATTTGACCTGAGTTTCATTTGTCTCACTTACATAAATTATATAACCTTAGTTTCCTCATCAATAAAATGGGTTTACTATTGCTTCCTGTGTCACTGAGTACCAGTAATCCATTTCTTTTCATTTTTGAATAATATTTTATTGTATAGATATGCCACATTTTAATTATCCATTCATCAGCTGATGGGCATTTGGGTTGTTTCCACTTTTGAACTACTATAAATAATGTTGCTGTGAACTTTAATGTACACGTTTTTATGTGACCAAACGTTTTCATCATGCTTGGATAAATGCCTAGGAGTAAAATTTCTAAGTAATATAGTAATTTTATGTTTAGCATTTTAAAGAACTATGAAACTGTTTTCCAAAGTAGCTGCATCATTTTACATCCCTGCCAGCAATGTATGAGGGTTCAAATTTCCCCACATTCTACAAACACCTGTAATTATCTGTCTTTTTCTTACAGCAACACTGGTGAGTATGAAATGGAATCTCACGGTTTTAATTTGCATTGCCCTAATGACTAATAATGGTGAGCATTTTTCAAGTACTTCTTTGCCTTTTGGATATTTACCCTTCACTTCCACTGAATATAATTTCAGAAAATTCGAGGACCAAATAAAACTTAAAACATATTTTTAAGGGACCAGCTTGTTGTACCTGGCATAGATATAGACACTTACTTGTTAGCTGAAGAAATGATTAAATTAATAAACAAATATTAGAATTTTAAAATCCTTGACTTATTACTATATCATTTGTTTTTTAACTAACCATTTGAATTTTTATGCAATTTTAATAGAAAGTAAGAGAAACTTTTCAAAGAAAAAGAAACTTTATAAAAATATGATTACCAATAAAATCTGCTAATCCTTTGTTTAGTTTGATGGCAAATATCTACATTAGTATTTTTAGACTGGTAATACTAAGTTCTCTATCAGCCAACGTTAGGAAACGAGAATTATAACCCAGTTACCCATTAATATTTTCATTTAGTGCTTCCTTGAAGGTAGAGGTGAAAAAAGCAAAGTATAGATTAAGTAGTGAATGACTTTTTAAAATGTTGTTGACAAATTTAATCAGATATAAATACTACAGATTTATCCACCACTATAAATAATGAGACACTCGTCAGGGGCAAATGGGTACAGGAAAATATTAGTAACCCAAGCTCGTCATATTTCAGAAAGGCCTGAGGGGATATGTGGCTTTCAATGGAAATGACTGAGGAGAAAAGAAATGGTCTGTTCTCGCCTTGTTTTTCCCTCTACGGGCCTACTGCTAGTCATATCATATGCAGAGTCACTTACCTTTCACTCTAAGGTTTTTTGTTCTCAAGTAATAAATACTTTGGGCTCTCGGGACCCACAGGAAAATCATACACAAGTCTACTCACCTTCACTTCTGCCAGTTTGCTGTATTTACCCAGGGTTAGTTTGAGAAGTATTGACTGTACAGTTAATAAATAGATGATTTGTTCTTTTCAACTAGAATAATGTTGTATATAAATTGAAAGAAAGAAAAATACTAAATAAGAAAGCCATAGCACAGGATGGGTGTCTTTTTTACCTTTCATTTTACATCATACCAACTAGCACCAAACTAAATAAAACATTTATCATTTATAAGTAGGAATTGCTCTGAAATTCATAATGTATAGAATACTTATAACCAGAATCAAAATAAAGCTCAATTATGTTTTAAAAAATAAGGTGATTTAAAGAGAGAAAAGTATCAGGAATATCAAGTTACTTTTATATGATAGTTGTTACTAAATAGACTTATATCAAAACCATACAAGGTCATACTTAATAATATCTGAATTCTCAGCTATGTATCAGTATTTCCTAATTTGTTCTGCTCTTATAGCCACACACATATTTATATATAAATAAGATCATATCAAAACGTGTTTTTTAACATAGAAAATATTTGCAAATAATATCAAGCATTTCCTACTTTTAAAAAAGTGTACAATTTTTAAAATCATCATATAAATTTAGTACCCATTTCTGAAAATGAAGGAATTAATTATAATTTAAATTTTGCTATCATCACTCTAAAATAGAAATTAGGTTAAATCTATGGGAGAGTAAAAATCTTTATGATGAGAATTTTTAATTCTATTATTCTCTGAATAGTTTTCTTTCATCCTAAATGTGTAGCTAAACTCTTGAAAACGTGTTACTTTTTCAAGAACACCTCATTTGAGGGTCTTTTCATTTATATTAGTACTAGGAGCTCCATGCACAAAACTTGTGCACTGGGGGGGGAGGGCGGTCCTCAGCCCAGTCTGCCCCCTCTCACATACTGGGAGCCCTCAGGGGATGTCCTACTGACAGCTTAGGCCCGCTCCCTGCTCCCCTTGGGATATGGGCCTAAGCCGCAGTCTGACCTCCCTTTGTGGGAAGTGACCAGGCTTATCAGGGGAAGCCACCAGCCCCATCACCCCACTGCTGCAGCCACTGCCAGTCACTACAGCCACCAAGGTGTTTTCATCAACATGGACTCCAGTCCCTTCACCATAAAGAAATGACAACTTTCTTTAGGCATTTTCAAGATGTGTCTTTCATAGGACATGACATTTCTTTCTTTCTTTTTTTTATCTTCACCTGAGGATATGTTTCCATTGATTTTTAGAGAATGTGGAAGAGAAGGGAAAAACAGAGAGGAACACTTTGATTGGTTGCCTCCTGCATGAGCACTGACCTGGGCCCCAGTCAGGGAGGAGCCTACAACCTAAGTACATGCCCTTGGTCAGAATTGAACCCAGACCCTGCAGTCAGCAGGCTGGGGCATTATGCACTGAGCCAAACTGGCTAGGGCAGGATATGACATTTCTTAGCCCTCCAGCAGTGGACCTTCATTTTTTTCTCCAGGAGTGTGGTAGAAAACCCTAGATCGCCTTTTTGGATTCTTATTACCCAAGTTACTAAGAATATTACCAGTGGCGTACAGGGAGCTTAGCCAATGATCAGTAAGTAAAAGTGTTTCCTCTGTAGTTCACTCCAATCACCGGCTCCACTCCTGCCCCTCCAATCCTAGCTCTACCCCTACCGAGGCTTGTAACCTCTGGCCGAGGCTGCAGGCCTGGGCAGGGGACCCCCAAGCCCCTCTGATTGCTGGCTTCACAGAGCCCAGGCCCCTGTGATCATCGATTCTGATCCTGCCCCCTGCCATTGCCAGCTCTGCCCTTGCCCCACTGGCAGCCTCTAGTCAAGGCTGCAGGCCTGGGCAGGGGACCCCCAGACTCCTGCTTTGCCAGCTCCACTGATGCCCAGACTCCTGCGATCACAGGTTCCACCTTTGCTCCTCTGATCGCCGGCTCTGCAGAGCCCTGGCCCCTACGATCTCTAGCCTTGCCCCTGCCTAAGCCTGAGGACTATGGCCCAGGCCTTATTCCTCAGTAGGGCACCCTCATACCCTTCTGATCACCAGCTCTGCCCCTGCCCCCTCCAGTCACCAGCTCCAACCTTGCCCATGCCTGAGGCCTCTGGCTAAGGTGTCTGGCCTGGGAAGGGGACCCCCAGCCCCCTCTGATCGTCTGTTTCACCCCTCTGGCCTCCCCGCCTAACAGACCTGACCACTTTAGTTGTGGGGCTGAGCCAGACTGGGCGCCGCCATCTTGTGGCCATGGGGGTGGCCATAATTTGCATATTACTCTTTTATTAGATAGGATAGATACCCATGATAAGCAATGTGACATTAATTTAAAGGAATATTTATTTCTAGACAAAATTATTGCACATTTTGTTAGACAGTGGGTTTGAAATCTGGAGAAATTAGTAGGTGTCCTCTCTAAGGCAGAAAAGGAGAGCAGGAAAGATGAGGGTTTCCCAAAAGAAGCTACGCCATGCATTGCTTAGAGTACAAAGAAAGGAATCCCAGCCTGGAAGGATTCCGCCACAACTAACAACACGATGGAGGAGGGAAAGACTTGTTTACCACATTTAAGCTGACCTTTTTCACCATTCATTCATCATAAGGCAGTCGCTTATAAAAATATCACTGAATGATTACAATTTATCAGGCAGTGAAAATGGGAATGTACATTAAGTCTGATCATTCATAAAATAAAATAAAAACATTTATTTTACCACTCTATGATCTGTTTTCAGAGGGAGGATTTAGACCATAAAGCTGAGGAATAGAATTATTCACTTTAAAGTCACTTTTTCTAATCAGAACAAATTTCCAAAGAAAGCAAGCAAAACAGGAAGAAAATAAAGCAAACTAATTTTAACAAGAAACAGATGAGCTAACCATTACTTTTTTTTTTTTTGGTTCACATATAAAATGTTTCTATTGGCTGTTCTGCTTCAAAGGACCTGAAACTTTCTTGAAATGTACTAGCAAAATTAACTAAGGTATAACACAGAAAAAGAGCTAAAAATGAAAAAATCCTACTACTCTAGAATAGATGAAAACTGAACAGGAGTGAGTGAGGAGCCCCCTTCACTCCCCACTCCTATTTGCTTCATTCTGGTATTTGGTTTAAAGTGACCATGAACAGAGCTGGAACGGGCTGAGGATAGGTAGGTGGGGAAAAGAGAAAAGAAAAGAAAAAATACCCTTAGAGTTTTTTTATGCTCCAATAAAAAGATGAAATAATGTTAAACAGCACCTTCACTTAGTAATAACTTGCTTGTTTTTTTGTTTTGCTTTGGTTTTTTAATATGTTTTTATTGATTTTTAGAGAGAAAGGAAGGGAGAGTGATAGAGAGAGAGAGAGAAACATCCACGAGAGATAAACGTCATGAATTCACTGCCTCCTACACGCCTCCTACTGGGGATCAAGCCCAGCACCCAGGCAAGGGCTCTGACCTGGAATCAAACCTGCAACCTCTTGGTTCCTGAGTTGATGCTCAACCTCTGAGCCATATCGGTCGTTTTGTTTTATTTTGGAGACAATTTGTATTGAACTTCAACACTGAATTGAAATAAGAGTTTTTCATAACTATTTGTGTTTGGAAAAGCAGACCTGAAACTTGATGCTTAAGCAGCACCAATAGAGAATATGAAATAATATTCTACAGGAATCTCAAAACATGCCCTCAAGGTCAAGGGATCCCTGTTGATGGGGTAAAACCTCTCACTGCCCAATTCTTAATAGTATGTACAAATCTCACAACTCACATTTACATGGCACTTTGTATTTAAGAAGTATTCTTTCACATTTCATCTCACTAGATCATCAGGACAAACCAATGAGAAAGTGTCCCCATTTTACATATGAGGAAACCGAAGTTCAAAGCAGGTAAGGGAACAGCCTAATGTGTCAGAGTTTGAAAGCAGAGACAGAAACTGAATTCAGGTCCTTTCACATTAAGTCCTTGGCCTTCACTACTACAGTTTTCAATAATATCAGAGGGGCCATATTCAAAAAGTTATTTCCCTGTGGAAAAAATAATAATTTCTAGGGGAAGACTGAAGTCTTCCAATTTGAAGCACATATATTTTTGTTGAGAATGGCAACACACACACATTATATTACTTGGGTAATGACAGTACCACCACTCAGTCATCCAAGTGAAAAATTTCCACGTTCCGCTCCTGCTCTCTCCTATTTCCAATCAGCTGCTACATACTCAGGTGTCTATCTTTGAAATATAGACTCTCAAGTTTGTCCCCTCTTTTCCCTTCCCTCTCTTCCTACCAAAAATCAGTTTTAGCTTTTATTGAACCTTAAATACTGAGGCAATCGCAGCCTAGTCTCATGTCACCACGCTCTTGGCTGTCCCACCAATCTCCCACAACGCCACTGCTATGCTGAAGGTTGTTTACAGAATACAGGCCCCTCCACTACCCTGACCTGGGGCTATCCTCTCCGTTTCATTTCCCTTTGGCCCACAACTCTCCTTCCATACCCAACCTCATGTTCACTGGAAATGCTGAATATGGCAGCTCTTCCCCACTTCTGTGTCTCTTCATAAAATGACCTTCTGTAAAATTCTATTTCTATGGAATTTCAGCTGGTACAAGACTAGCTCCAACTACATGGGAATGCAAATTAAAGTTTAAAAAGAGAAAACTTCTTTGGATGCTGTGACTCAAGACTCCTCTTTGCTTGTCACCTCCTTCTTAAAAACCTGTCGAATGGCTCGATTTGCACTGGTAGCGATCCCTCCTAAAAACAGAAGGGAAAAAGCACAGACCAGTTCTTGGCATGACAGCAGCAAAGCAGGGACACCACTGTGCATTTCAGGATGATTTGGGAAGATCTTACCAGCATTTCTGTCCTGAGGAGCCACTCTTCTTTCCCTGTTTCATAACATTTGCTGAGTACCTGTTATGGATTTGGCACTATAGACATAAAACGAGGCAATAAATAATTGCACAACATTAACCAAAATATGTTCATTTCAACTGCGTAAATGCCCTTTTGAAATACCTACTAATCCAACTTTCAGATAAAATTATGCATAGTAGTACTGTTGAGATTTTGAAGCAGCATACATTCTGAAAAAGTGGCCCTGAGTACTATTTAAGTGCTAAAATTGTGACAAGAGCACCCATGGAACTAACAGTGCCTCTATGGAGAGGCTTTTGAAACATTTATATGCCCAAAGATGGCTACATTTTCTTTTGGGCAGAACATCAAAGTTCAGAGTACACTGATGATAGTTATCTTTGGGTTTATCAGCAATCAATAGCAATTAAAGGCTACTTTTAAAATTCATATCAGGTGTTACTGGAAAAGGCATCCATCTGAATAGCAGCTATTGAAAGAAACTTTACCAAAAAGGGTAAACAATGTATAAAAAGTCCCATGTGAGTGATGAAAGCCTCATTCAGATGACGAGCCACATATTAGTCAGAAGCTAGTGCTCAGACTTATTGGCACCAACAACGTTTTCCTAATTTCCTAAGTGTGCATAACATCACACCCCCATTATTTATTGCTCTGTTATAATAAAACTATTTCAGCTTCCTTATACCTGACAAATCTATTTTGAAATTTTTAATATATTTTTATTGATTTCAGAGAGGAAGCTAGAGGGAGAGAGAGCTAGAAACATCCATGATGACAGAGAATCATAGATCGACTGCCTCCTGCGAGTCCCCCACTGGGGATTGAGCCCACAACCTGGGCATGTGCCCTTGACTGGAATCGAACATGGGACCTTTCAGTAAGCAGGCTGATGCTCTATCCACTGAGCCAATGCTGGAAACCAATTCCAGCATGACAGCAGGGCTGAATCATCTGGAGTGGCTGAAGGGCATTTCCCCAAACCTAAAAAGGATGCATTAAATTGATTGTTTGCTGCCAGACAGCTCTGGGCATCTTAATCTACATGTTATTGCCTCCTACTGGCCAAATACCTGAACAGCCGTAGGCAAATTCTTCCATTCTGACAATGGACTGTGTACACGAAACCTGACCCTTTAAAGTGTATAGCTCCACCTCACCTCAGGACAATCTGTGCTAAGATGGCGGCCTAAGGTATACACTTGTACATGCTGCCTCCCACAGCCACACCAAAACTATAGCTAAAAGACAAAATGGCTATCATCCAGAACCACAGGAAAGCTGGCTGAGTGGAATTTCTACAACTAGAAAGAAAGAAAACAGCGCATTGAGACTGGGTAGGAGGTGCCAAGAGCAGAGGTACAGAGATGCGCAAAATGGGTGCGTGGTTTTTTTCAATTGGAAGGAAGATACAAGCTCCCAAATGCTCTAAACTGTAGTTTCTGGCGAGACTCTAGGGACCCAGACTCTTACGGGGAGAAACTTGACTGTCTGATATATGGTCAGAAAGCAAGGGTGGCTTTCTCACAGAGGTGCTCACAGGGTTCATTGTTAATGCATGGGGGCACGGGATGCGGGGACAAAGAGAGGGCTGACTGGCAGCCATCGCTGTTTGCTCCACCCTGGTGACTCCACCCAATTTACAACCCCACCCAAGCTGTGCACAAGGGCTCATGCATGTGAATGGCCTGTCCTTTCGCAGCCTATCCTAACAAACTGCAGCTGGTTAGAGAGCTCCAAAACTTCCAAACTCCAAACAGAGAGGAGAAATCTGCGGGTCTCGCTGTGGCTCCTACTGGGTGGCCTTGGGCAGTGGCTGACTTTGCACCTCCTTGGAGATCCAGGAGCCAATGTACTCAGTGGTCAGATACCAGATTTCAACTCCTCACATCCATAAGTGACACACTCAAGAGGCAGACTCAGTGAGCACCAAAGCCCCACTGAAGCAAGTCCAGCCCCATAAGGGTGTCTCCAGCATAGCAGTTTTTCTATTATAGACACAGCGGGTCCTCACAGACAATTGGTCAGTTCCTCCCAGTGATACCAACAGCAATCAAGGATTAATTACAACAAGACATGAACCCTGCCCACAAAAGGGTGCACCAAGAGAGTCCACCTCAGGAGATTGGGGAGGTTGAGCCACTGGGCCCAAGAGGACACCACACAAAGTCACTCTATCAACACAGGGAAGCAGCCAAAATACAGAGACAAAGAAACATGTCATGAATGAAAGAAATGGAGGGAAGCAAACTACTGAATATAGAGTTTAAAAGCATGGTTTAATGTTACTCAAGAATCTTCTACAAACCTGAGGAACCTTAGCGAGACCTTCAAGGATCTTAATGAGAATGCCAAAAAAAAAAAAATGGAAAAGGACCAATCATAAATTAAGCATACACTGTATAAAATAAAGAATATTATACAGAGATCCAACAGCAGACTAGAGGATTCCAAGAATCAAATCAAAGATTTGAAATACGAGGAAGCAAAAAACACCCATCTGGAAAAGCAAAAAGAAAAAAAGAATCCAAAAATATGAAGATAGTGTAAGGAGCCTCTGGGACAACTTCAAGCGTACCAACATCTGAATTATGGGGGTGCCAGAAGAAGAGAGAGAGCGAGATATTGAAAACCTATTAGAAGAAATAATGATAGAAAACTTCCCCTACCTGGTAGGAAAAAAAATGAGTTACAAGTCCAGGAAGCGCAGAGAATCCCAAAAAAGAGGAATCCAAAGAGGACCACACCAAAACATATCATAATTAAAATTCCAAGGGCAAAAGACAAAGAGAATCTTAAAAGCAGCAAGAGAAAAACAGTTACCTACAAGAAAGTACCTATACGACTGTCAGCTGATTTCTCAACAGAAATTATGCAGGCCAGAAGGAAGTGGCAAGAAATGTTTAAAATGATGAATAGCAAGAACCTACAACCAAGATTACTCTACCCAGCAAAGCCATCATGTAGAATTGAAGGTCAGATAAAGAGTTTCACAGACAAGAAAAAGCTAAAGGAGTTCATCACCACCAAACCAGGACTGTATGAAAAGCTGAAGGGAGGAAGAAGAAAGAAGAAAGAAGAAAGAAGAAAGAAGAAAGAAGAAAGAAGAAAGAAAAAAGAAGAAAGAAGAAAGAAGAAGAAGAAAGAAGAAAGAAGGAGAAGGAGAAGGAGGAGAAGAAGAAGAAGAGGAAGAGGAAGAAGAAGAGGAAGAAGAAGAAGAGGAAGAAGAGGAAGAGGAAGAAGAGGAAGAAGAAGAAGAGGAAGAAGAAGAGGAGGAAGAAGAGGAGGAAGAAGAGGAGGAAGAAGAGGAGAAAGAAGAGGAAGAAGAAGAAGAGAAAGAAGAAGGAAGAAGAAGAAGAAGAAGAAGAAGAAGAAGAAGAAGAAGAAGAAGAAGAAGAAAAAGAAGAAGAAGAAAAAAAAATTATGAACAACAAAGTGACAACAAATACATATCTATCAACAAGTGAATCTAAAAATTAAATCAATAAAAAAATTTGATGAACAGAATAAACTGGTGAATAGAATAGAATTAGGGGCATAGAAAGGGAGTGGAATGACAATTCTCAGGGGAAATGGAGTGTGAGGGATATGGGAAGAGATTGGACAAAAATCTTACACCTATGGATAAGGATAGTGGTGGGGGATAAGGGAGGGGAGCTTTGGGGGAAAAAAAGAGGAACATCTGTAGTAATCTGAACAATAAAGATTTATTTTTTTAAAAAAAGCATAGGGTCCTGAGACGAGGAGATCTTAGTTTCTTAGGCTAGGCTCCTCTGACCCCCAAATGCCTTTCAAAACCCCTCTAGATGTTGGAACAAGAACCCTGGCAAGCCAACACCAGCTAGGGCTATTTTATAATTTTAATTAGCAGCTGCAATGCTTCTTGTGGAATATTTCATATTTACTTATGCTTTCATTCAAGAAAACACTTGCTGAGTTATGTGTTTGGCACTACAGACACCGTTCCTCTTCTCAGGGAGGCTGGAGGCTGGAGAAGGGGCCAGAGGCCTGGTGCACAGATCATTATAATAGGGCATGGCAGTGGCCATGGTACAGACAGACAGAGCACAGAAAACCTGACTCTTCCTGGACACTGAGCTCAGGGAAGGCTTTTTAAAGAGCGGGGTGATCATCTGATTCCTTAAAATATAAGTTCACCACAGAGTATATGACGATTTCAGATGTGTGGCACTTCAGGATGATAACAAGATCCCCACCCCACCCCGCACCACACACACACACACACACACACACACACACACACACACACACACATCTTGCCCCAAAGTATGGCCGTGAATGAGGGCCTCAATAGGTGGAAACCAGCCCAGGCTTAGTATCATCTCCCTTAGAGTTTGTCTTGGGTGTTGCTGCATTTCTAGGTTTACTTCATCTTTGCCTATTGACATTTCATCCTATGATTTATTCTCATTTTTTAAATGGGATCCCAGGTTTTTTTAAGGCTATTTTTAGGGGAGAGATATAACAATGTGTACTCCCATAATCATTTTCTCTCAACATGTTTATTGCCTTTTTTAAATATATTTTTATTGATTTCGGAGAGGGAGGGAGAGGGAGAGATAGAAACATCAATGATGAAAGGGAAGCATTAATTGGCTGCCTCCTGCATGCCACACTGGAGATCGAGCCCACAACCCACGCATGTGCCATTGACCGGAATCAAACCCGGAACCCTCAGTCCATAGGCCAATGCTCTACCCTGAGCCAAACTGGCTAAGGTAACATTTATATTCATTTACTCAAAAAAATATTTCTTGAGCAACTGTGATATAACGGGCTTGGTTTTAAGTGTTAGAAATATGATGGCGAAGCAAACATGCTGGGCATGCCCTCCTGGACTTTGCATGCTAGTGAGCAATAAAAAGAAAACTATCCAAGGAATATGATAACACCTCATGGAGAAAAAGAAAGGGCATGCAATGATAAAAGTGACACAGAATAAAGTGACAGTGCTGGGAAAAGAAAGCTTCCAGACAGGTGATTAGGAAAAGCCTTGCCCAAGGCCGTGCCCTTAGAGCTGAGGCCTGATGATGAGAAGGAGACAGTCCTGTAAAGACCTGGAGGAAGAACATTCCAGGAAGAAGAAATTGCTAACAGGAAGACCACCCTGGGTGTTCAAGTGACAACAAGAAAAAAGGAGGCAAAGGCAAGGGTTGGCACACAATGAAGTCAAATAATTAGACATTGACGGAATGACGTGGGTGCTTGGGGCCAGTGGTTTTGAAACTGTGCTGCACATTAGAATCACCTATGATGCTTTAAAAAACCCATATGCTCCCACACTGGTGTAGCTCAGTGGCTGAGCATTGACCGACCTAGGAACCAGGTCATGGTTTGCTTCCTGGTAAGGGCACATGCCCAGGCCGCAGGCTCTATCCTCAGTAGGGAGGAGCATGCAGGAGGCAAACAATCAATTATTCTCTCTCATCATTGATATTTCTCTCTCTCCTTCTCTCTTCCTCTCTGAGATCAATAAAAATATATATTTATTTTAAAAATAACAAAAATAAAAACCCAGATGGCCAGGTCATATCCCAGAGAAGTTAAACCAGAATCACCAGAGCAGGAGTCAGAGACCCCTCTTCTTTAAAGCCCTCCATGTAATCCTGACTCGCAGCCCAAGCTGAGAAGCACTAATTCCAGCCACAGTAAGGAATTTAAGTTTTAGTCTAATTACATAAGCAGCCACTGGAAGATTAAACTTGCATCTGAAATTTCTGTCAGGCAAGTAAAGTGTTTCCTATCTAATCTGGTAAAAAGAAGAAATACACTTTAGGAATATGTTAGTTTCTAAAGCACATTCTCCTTCAGAACAACGAATACAAAAGCAAGTATTGAAATTGAAGTATTTCCCACTTCCTGGACACTGCAATTATTCCCTCTTTCTGGATATGCAATTATTCCTCTTTTTGGATATGCAATTATATCCATTTTTAATTCATTGCTTTTAGGTAGTTGCCCTATACATTCTAGAATACATTTGCTTATAATTTGTGAATAACTTTTTTTGGTTAGTCCTCACCTGAGTATATATTTTCCACTGACTTTTAGAGAGAGAGGAGGGAGGAAGAGAAAGAGAACATTGATGTGAGAGAAGCACATAGACTGGTTACCTCCTGCACACGTACGTCCCAAGCCCTGACCAGGGCCAGGGCCCAAACCTGCACCAAGGCACGTGCACTTGACCTGGAATTGAATCCAAAACCCTTCAGGTGCACTAGCCAACACTCCAACCACTGAGGCTGGAGCCTAGGGCATGAGTAACTTTGTTGTATCTTGAGAGAGAGAAAAAATGACAAACAAAATATTTGAGACAATATCTAAATTTTTCTTACATTATTCTTTTATTATTATTATTATTTGTAACATTGACTATGGGATCCCTCTAGTGTGAGTCACAGGAATACTTGGTCCCATCTGCTGTAAATGGTACATCATTTTGTGGCACATAAATTCTGGTATCTATTGTTCATATCTACACACTTTCTTGGAGTGTATTTAATAGAGAATGAAGTCTCCTCACAGTAGTAAAAGGTTGCATTCCCCAAATCTTAGTGTCACTTTAAATTCTTATTTTTTAACAACTAATAATCGTGCACAAACTAAGGAACCAAAATTAAACTGTAAGAAATGCAAAAGTGATCAAATCCTGCTCATATTCCAGGGAAGCAAACCAATCATCTGGAAATTAAGTTAACGAACGTGTGGCGCTGCAGTCCTAAGAACTCTGCTGATATAGCATCTCTTTTGGGGTCTAATAGCATATTAAAATCCACTAACTACCTGAAGGAATTTCATTTAACAATTCAACCACTCCATGGAACATAAACTTATATTCCTTTATTTATATGCCCCAAACAGTATTTTATCAAAAATTTCATGTATCAATATTATAGAACCCCCAATTTTTCTTTAAAGGCATTTCAAAAAGAAGTCAACACATTTTCCACATAGTCCATTTATTACGGAACTCACAGCATGTGAGTAAAAAAGAGTGGCAATTTCTGCTCAAACCTTTCTTCTTAAAGCTCTCTCTCTGATAAAGCCAGCCAAGGCAATCTACCTCAAAACAGCCTCTAAATTCTTTCTGTGCCTTTAGAAAACCTACAGCATTCCCAACTTGTATTATATCCTGCTTCGCTTTTCTAGCAAACAATACCTTAATTGAAATCAGGAGCGATGTTTTATGCATTTCTTCCATATTCACAATACCTTTCTTTGTGGTGTTAAAGAAACACCTGGTTAGTGAATGTATAATAAAGACTTAACCTTCCACAGTTGAAGGTAAGACACATTAAAGCAGTGTAGTTCTTAAATGAACTTCTGCAAATACACATTACCACTTCAGGGCTCTGACTACTATTCTCTCTCGTCTTGGTAAAATAAAGAGAAGTGAGAAATACTTGAAAATATGAAATGAGAGGTACTGCTCCATATAAGAAGGCCGGATCACGGAGAAAGACAATTCAAAGATTAGAGATTGCAGACTCAAATGAAAAATAAAATAGGACCATAAAGGATTCAGTCACTCTGTTAACTATTTTGAATTATACCAAGCATTCATAACATACAAAAGTAAGTAAGACACAACTACTGCCTCCAAGTAGCATACAGACAAAAGCTATACAGCACAGTAATAAGAGCAGTATAAGAGCTACACATAATGGTAAGATACATGGACCTAAATCACTGGGGAGGTAAGGTGAAAGTAAGTCTTAACAAGGTGAATAGGAATTAGTCTAGAGAAGAGGCAGAGGGAGAAGCATTCCAAAAAGAGGCAGAGCAAAGACATGGCTGTAACTGACAGGGTAGTCTGTGCCAGGATGTGAAGCAAGTCTCTGTGATGCAGCAAGGCTCCAGTGCAGGGAGAGGCAGGCGATATCGTAAGGGAAGAAGGAGCCTGATCCTGGAGGCCTCGTTTGTCATGAAAACATACCTTAACTTTTATCTGCCTGGCAATTAGAAGCCGCTGAGCAGTTTTAAAAGCTACATATAAAGCTGAGTGGAGAATAGCTGGAAGGCTGGAGGGGAGGGGAGCAAAAAACAGAAAGGCCTAAAACGTTTGTTTTAAAGTTATTAACAGCGCTGGCCTGCATGGCTTACTTTGCTTGGGCATCATCCCATGCACCAAAAGGTAGCTGGAGGATCCCTGGTCAGGGCACATGCCTGGGTTGCAACTAGATCCCCAGTAGGGGATGTGCTGGAGGCAGTCAGTCAATTGATGTTTTGCTCTCACGCTGATGCTTCTCTCTCTCCCTCTCCCTTCCTCTCTAAAAATCAGTTTTAAACAATTTTAATTATTAACAAATTTTGGGTTATCTGACCTTACACAATGCTGAACACATACACTTAACATAATTACTACTCTGATAATCAATAAGTTACTGACCTTCTTAGAAATAAGTTTTTTTGTATGCACATATGCATATCCCATGGACATAGACACTGGGGTGGTGAGGGCCTGGAATGAAGGGGAGGACAGGAAAGGGCTAGAAGAGATTAATGAGGGGAAAAGTAGGACCTATGTAATACTTGCAACAATAAAGATTTTTTAAAAAAGAAAAAAGTTTTAGAATATGGGTAGAAAACTAACAATAAAACATTTAATTCCTGAAAATGAATGACAGGTTCGATTTTTATAAATAAACTAGAGGCCTGGTGCACAGATTTGTGCACTTGTGGGATTCCTTGGCCTGGCCTGCGGGGATGATGCCAAAACTGGCTCTCCGATATCCCCCGAGGGGTCCTGGATTGCAAGAGGGATGTTCTCAGGTGACGCACCCCAGAATTGGGATCCCTCCTCTCCGGTTCCAGATGCGTCACCTGAGAACCGCAGCTGCCATGTCACAACCTAGCAGCTACTGCGTTGAGCATATGCCCCATTGGTGGTCGGTGAGCATCATAGCCATCAGTCAGAAGGTCGGACAGTCACTTAGGCTTTTATATCTATATATAGATAATAACACTACATAAACTAAATTGTTACTCTTTTTTGTATAACAATTACTTTACTAAATGAAGTAAAATGAAATGATTTGAAAATATTTTTACAAAAATTTGACTTTCCAATTGTCACCTCATGTTACTTATGATCCAGTTTTCAGTGTTTTCATATTCTTTTGTAATCTGTTGCTTTTATGGGCTTACTCTTTCCCTAAAGCTCTAACATCCTGTGTTTGAAAAAACAATTTAATTATTTAAAAAATCAGGTTGTAATTAAATGAACAAACTTACTGTCAGTTTCACCAGGCTGTTTGCTGGAGTTCATATTTTGTCTCAGAGAAATTTACCTGAGGGTGAACTGTTGAGGCAAATTATGACTATGACATAAATAATCAATACTATTTTGAATATATTTTAAAAGATCAATAACTCCCTTAGTAGCACTGCCTTCAATTTAGCGATGACCAAACTTTCACTGTTGGTAAGTCAGGTTGATGGCTAAAAAAAGGGGTGTATTTTCCTAGGTACAATCATTGCAATAAGCAGTGGTGATTTATTGTGGTGTTTTCCATTCATTTTGGTGTCACCTTTGATCTTGTTAAGAGGGCCGAATGGAAGTTGGCCCCTGACAGCCCTGTGAAGACACAGTCATCCCAGGTAGCAGTTTTCTGGTTTCTACGCTTTCACAAGCTGCTTCATGCCTGGCTTGCCCACGCAGGCTACCTGGGGAGCACTGTTGCTAAAAGCAGAAGGGGAAACGCAGGTAATAAGATGCAGTGGACAGGGTCCAGCCTATGCAGACTAAACATCTGCAACAGCCAGAAATGTTCCACAGCACACGTTTACGCAGTGACAGGAGACAAACTGAGCTGGGGTGGCCCAGAAGAGAGGAGGTGCCTGCAGCTGCACATTCATCACCTTTAATGAAGTTTTCACTGTTCATAGTCATGAAGCTCAACCAAATGACTCTTGATATTTGAAAAGATTAATTTTAAGAATCAATAGGACAACCTGTCAGTACTTACACCGAGTTAGATTTAAAATTTCTCTCTTCGTTTTTAGGAAACATTTTTCCTCTTCTCTTACAAAAACACAAGGTTTCAATAGCTGGCCAGTTCAAACTATTACCATTCATAAATTCTGCATGTCTGAGAACTTGATATAACTTAAAACATGCACCACCCACAATCATAATTTTGACTTAGCCAAGAGGAAAACATCAATTTTAGAGTCTCATTAAATGGTGTAACCAGAAATTCGCTGAATATTTAAATAGCAAAATTTGACAATGAAAGCAAGGATGATCAAGTTTCATGTGTGTGTGTGTGTGTGTGTGTGTGTGTGTGTGTTTTACCATAAAAGACTGTCTATATCTCCATTGACTCATATAGCTATAGTCTCTCCCTTTGGAATTAACCTATAAAGATTAGACACAAAGAAGTGTAGAAGGTTTCATTCTTCAAAGATGGCCAAAGCAATGTTCCCCCACCCCAGCTGCTCTTCTTACGTCCTGTTAAGAAGTGCAGGCTCAATTCTTTCTCTGTGAAACTGGATGAGCTTATGGCTATGGTGAAGTGACACCATGTGCCTCAAGGCCAGGCAGTGAAATATGATTTAAGTCATTCATCAGAATCTGTGCTCTTGGAGCCTTCAGCTGCCACATTAGCGTCTGACCATGTGGAGGCACACGGCTGTAACGAAGACTAAACCAGCCAATGTGGGGAAATCAGAGAGGCCTGGAGGCTACATGAACAGAGATGAGGCTGCGGAGCATCTCACTGCTTCCTACTCCTGCTGCTGCAGCACTAGACGCCTTCTGACTACAAAAGCACGAGATCCTGAGCCAGAACCGCCCGGTTGAGTTCTGCACCAAACCCTGATCCAAAAAATCAGAGGAGGCAATAACTTTGGTTTGGCTGTTTTAAATCACTAGACATTACAGTTATCTTTTTAAAAGCACCAATAGCTGGAATATACTTTGATACCAGAATTGAAGCAGTATAATAGTAATAATAATAAATAATAATAATAATAATAATAAAGTAAACTCGAGACTTATGGTACTGACCTCTGGACCAGACAGAACATACGAGCCAAAGGAGTGGAAGGCGGATAGGCCTCTGAGTTGGACTATAAGGGCTCCAGAAAAATAAGGGCTATGTTTTCTAAAGGCAAAGAATAGGAAGCTCTTGTTACATAGTAGCAGAACATTTAGCAACGATGTGGAAAACAGGAAATGTATCTAACGAGCTCCAAGGCGCTGCTCAGGAGGAATCCAAGCTGGATACTAGTAGAAAGGAACACCTGCCTTTTGCTCTTTAAGAGGAGATGTGGGGAGGGATAGATGAGTTAAAGAAAATGTTCAGTGGACAGCAAAATTTGGAAGAACAATTTTCTGAGTTTGAAAATAAAACTATTTTTCATTTCCTGTTACTTCAGAGAGCAAAAGTGTCTCAAAATCAGAGCAAGCCTCAGGGTTAAATAAAATGCCAGGTGTAATCAGAGTCTGTCTATAAATAAAGGTATGCACGTTACTACTATAAATACCCTCTTCTAACACCTCAGGAATAGTCAGATGATGCCCCAAAGATCCCTTAAGATAAATAAAAGGCTTTCTAAGGATCTTAAAGGCACAGGTAACATTCTCTGCTAAACAACCAAACTATTAAGAATATTAAGGGTGTTACCTCACTACATCTTCACAGGAAACACCTGGCAAAGGAGTGATTATCTCAAAAATTTGCTGGGTGTGGCTTTTGCTAATTTGATAAATTGATACACAAGAAACCCTGCAACCCTGCAGATTTTTTAATTATATCTAATTCGTGTAGCTGGAACTAAACAGAAACAAAGACAATACAAAGTCAGAGTGGCCTTTGGACCTGCAAACTTCCCTGCATAGGAAGAAGGTTGAGAAGGTCAGCTATAAATGCAAGGCACAGTGGGTTGTTGTTTGTTGTGTGTGTGTGTGTGAGAGAGAGAGAGAGAGAGAGAGAGCTTTTTTTAAAGAATGACGATTCAGAGAATGGACACAAGAACTCTTGGAGGGGCCAAGAGTCACAGAAAACAATCCCAAGGAATGAGATGGAGCCCTAATTAAGCAAATGGCAGCAGGGACATTTGGGTTTCAGATTTGCTATGAAGTCTCAGAGCCTCTCATTTCTCCCTCTTTGAACAGGAGGAACCATAGAATATTTTTATGCTTCTCACACCACTGACTTTGGGGTGTGTGAAAGGCAGATAACTCATCTCTTTCGCTTACAGGTTTTCAAAAGAACCTATAGTTCAAGTGTTCTCAGTATTCCAGGAGCCCTACCAAGGATCTGCATCTTTACTGGACTTGGTTTAGAAACGAGGTCCTCGACTTCAAGCCAAAGCAGTAATGAAATGAGACTTAGGGGCTTTGAGCACAACAACAGGCATATTTACACGTGAGAGGGATGTAAATGATGATGGTCAAAGGATGAACAGTGGTGGGCTGCATGTCCCCCAAATGCGGTAACTCCAATAATATCTCCCATACTACCACGTTCTTCTTACAACGTAACTGACACTCTCCAACCACCAAGGATCGGAGTTGATATTCTTTCGCCTTGAATTTTTTACTGTGGTCTAAGTGAAGCTGTGTCGTTTACAGAATGGATCGTAGAAGGGCAATACAACGCTCACCCTGCTCCCGGTAACCCTCATAAGCTGCCACCTTAGCAATGTCACTCACTCTCTTGAAGCTGCGTGCTGTGCAGGAGCCCAGATTAGCCCACGGGGACAGTTCCTGAGGTCACATGAAAAGAGAGGGATGCCAGACTAGCTCCCAGGTGCCTCAGCTGCCCACTGTCCCAACTCCAGTCATTGCATGTTTACAAAAGCACTAGACCCTAAACCAAAAGCAAACGGCAAAACCCTACACAAATCCCTGACCCAGAAAAATTGTGAGAGATAAGTTGTAGTTTGAAGTCACTATGTGATTTATTTTTCAGCTAGAAACAACAGAAATGAGAAGCACAAATTATTACATCTTGTTCTGGCTACAAACGCGAAATGTCATAAAATTACTAAAAATAGAAATAGATATTCTGATCAAACTTTACAAAGGAAAACAAAAAATTTTAAAGATATTGTATATAAATCTGCTGGTGAAATTATTAAACAAGACCAAAGAGTGGTTAGCTATTACAGCCTCAAGGTATTTAAAAAAAGGCAAATTAAAACATACTCAGATTTAGCCCTGGCTGGTAGCTCAGTTGGTTAGAGCACCACGCTATACAACAAAAGGTGATGGGTTCAATTTCCAGTCAGGGCACATACCTAGATTGTAGGTTCAATCCCGAGTTGGGCATGTGCAGGAGGAGCTGATGGATGTTTCCCTCTCACATCGATGTTTTTTTCTCTCTCTCTAAAAATTCAATAATAATAAAAAAATGTTTTAACATGCTTGATTTAAACTACCTAACTCCAAATGAGGACCTGGATCTTTTTACTATTGTCAGGCTCACTTTGATCAGGACGTGAAATATATATGGGGCTGTTGCCTGAAGTTGAGGAATCTCTGAATTAAATTAGAACTGTACATGTGTATCCATCATGTTTTAATTGTCACATGAAACTATACCCTGCAGTTAATTGGCACAGGTGACAGAGGTGAGAGCTAAATTGTTTCTCCTTAAAGTGCCAAGTAATAAACTACCTTAGTAAGATTTAGTTTTTAGAATTGAGTTCAAACACCAATGAGATCACTCTGTTCCAACCAACAGACACACAATTTTTTTTTTACTTAAATCAAACTGAACCTTTCTAAAACTCATCCATTTTTAGACAGAAAACAGTTACTTTTATTTATCATACTAGAGGTCTGGTGCATGAAATTCATGCACGGAGGGGGAAGCGGGGAGGTTCCCCTCAGCGCAGCCTGCACCCTCTCCTATCCAGGACCCCTTGGAGGATGTCCAACTGCAAGTTTAGGCCCGATCCTAGGGATCAGGCCTAAATCAGCAATCAGACATCCCTCTCACTTCAGGGACCACTGGCTCCTAACTGCTCAACTGCCCCCACTGATGGCATGGTCACCCCCAACTGCTCACCTGCCAGCCTGGTTATCCCTAACTGCCTCCCCCCCAGCCTGGTCGCCCCTCACTGCCCCCCTCTGCCAGCCTGGTCACTCCTCACTGCCCACCCACCAGCCTGGTCAATCCCAACTACCCCCCTGCTGGCCTGGTCACTCCATGCAGCCCGCTGGCTGCTCAGTCATTTGGTCATCCCTCACTAAAGCCCCTCCCCAGCCTACTCGCCCCATGCAGCCTGTTCGATTGTCCATTCGATTGCTTTTGTTGCAACAGTTGCTTAGGCTTTTATATATCTAGATTACATGATCCAGTTCTCTCATGTCAGACGTACTGAAACTGAAGCCCAGTAAGGTTGGGTAACTTTTTACAAAGCCAATCTAATCTAATAAAAGAGTAAAATGCAAATTAACCATCACTCTGAGATACCTAAGCCACGTCCACCAGCCAAGCCACACCTCCCAGCCAATAAGAGTAATTGTATGCAAATTAACCCAGCCAAGATGGAGGCCAGCAGCCACGGAGCTAGAGTAAACAGGAGGCTTCCATTGTAACTGCCTGACTAGGCCAGCGGGCCTCTGCTCAAGCAACAATGTTTCAATTATAGAAGCCACGGAGCTGAAGCAAACAGGAGGTGTCCATTGCCTGCCTAGGCCTCCACTTCAAGGTAACAAAGTTTCAATTATAGAAGATAAATAAACCACAGAAACCTGATTCCAGCCAGCCTCGCTGGGACGTTAGGTCAATGGGAGCTGTGGGCAGCCTGAAAACAGCCCTCAGACCTTCACCCAGGCTGGCCAGGCACATCAGCAAGTGGACATCCCCCAAGGGGTCCCAGACTGCAAGAGGGCACATGTCGGGCTAAGGGACCCCCCCCCCCCCCCCCGCCGAGTGCACAAATTTTTGTGCACTGGGCCCCTAGTTAGTTAATAAAAGGCATCAACTTGTTTCTCAAAATCTTACTAAGGTAGTTTATTACTTGTCTCTTTAAGGAAAAACCTTCAAAACATAACTAAAAAGTATTTCATAGAATGTCAACTCAACGTACTTTCTCTAAAAATTCTTACCAGTTCTTTGCCTCGCTACCTGAGGAGTATATTCCAGATTCTCACAAACACTTGTTTAACATATGATTCTAATATGCTATTAAAAATTGTGTAGGCCCCCGAAGGGCACCTATGGTTTATTTCAGAGGTGGACAGAGCACCTTACAGAGCAGGTCACACATTCTGAAACATCTGGTTGGCAGTCAAATCTGTCTACATTCTCAGCACTGGGACCCCTTCATCCAGAAACCCTTAGAGAACAGCCTGCTCAGTAACCTGCCTTCTTAAGTTCTAAAGCTCTGAACCTGTGCAGTTGAGTTGGTTTCATTTGTCAAAACGCCAAGGGATAGGTTTCTGTTACCTGCGCAGTCAGAAGAGGACCTCAAAAATCACTGTTGGGTGACCAACCACTCCCTCTAGTTGAACACTTAGTAAAAGCAAACTCCCCTCCAAAATGTCATTTTGTTACAGTAACTGAAGTACACAAAGTTTATGAAAGAAGACTATCAAGTGTTTTTGTGACAGTCTCTTAGTAGCTTTGTGGTTCAAATGGGAACAAATAACTTTAGATACTAAACTTTAATAGTACTTAAAATCTATCCAAACCTTCAAAACATAACTAAAAAGTATTTCATAGAATGTAAAATATCATTATTTATATGACGTACAAATCACCATTTGATGTAGCACTGGGAAAAAAATGCTATGGTTGTCAAATATGGACACTAAGATATATCCTAAATTCAGCAATTGTAAATTGTGTTAAAACTATGTATCTTAGAATCAATTAATAAGGTCTGGTTGGTATTAATGTATTTACAAGCTAGAAATATTAAAGAGCTATAAATAGTAAAACAAGATATATGACAAAAACATAATCCTGGCTTGCCAGTATCTGAAAATATATTTAATCTAATAAAAGAGTAATATGCTAGTTGCATCACTCTGCTACATCCCAAGCCATGCCCACCAGCCAATCATAGCAACTATATGCAAATTATCCCAACCAAGATGGCAGCCGGCAGCCACAGAGCTAGAGCAAACAGGAGACTTGGTTACCCTGGCAATGGAGGAAGCTAAGCTTCCCATCTGCCTTTGCTGGCTGTGGCCTCTGCTCAAGGCAACAAAGTTTCAATTATGGAAGATAAACAAATCCCAGATATCTGCTACCAGCCAGCCTCCCTGGGAGCTTGGGTTGCTGGGGGCCATAGCCAGCCTGCAAACAGCCATCAGCCCCTCACCCAGGCTGGCCAGGCACCCCAGCAGGACCCACCACCCTGAAAGAGCTGTGGACAGCCTGAAAACAGCCATCAGTCCTTCACCCAGGCTGGTAAGGCACCCCTGCCGGACCCCCCCCTACCCTAAAGGGGCTGTGGAGAGCCTGCAAACAGCCATCAGCCCCTCACACAGGCTGGCCAGGCACCCCAGCAAGATCCCCCATCCTGAAGGAGCTGTGTCCAGCCTGCAAACAGCCATCAGCTCCTCACCCAGGCTGGCCAGGCATCCCAGGGGAAACCCCCACTCTGAAGGGGTTATGGCCAGTCTGAAAATGGCCCTCAGCTCCTCACCCAGGCTGGCCAGGCACCTCAGTGGGACCCCCACCCTGATCCAGGACACCCTTCAGGGCAAACCGGCTGCCCCCAGCCATGCACCAGACCTCTATCCTATATAATAAAAGGGTAATATGAAAATTGACCCTAACAACAGAACAACTGGGAATGACTGGTCACTATGACATACACTGACCACCAGGGGGCAAATGCTCAATGCAGGAACTGCTCCTGGTGGTAACTGCACTCCCACAAAGGGAGCTCTGCTCAGCCACAAGCAAGACTGATGGCTGCCAGCACAGCAGGGGTGGTTGGAGCCTCTCCTGTCTCCTAAGCTAAGGTGACCAGATGTCCCGCTTTTGGCGGCATAGTCCCTATTTTTAACAGTTTGTCCCGCGTCCCGCAGCATTTTAAAAAAGTCCCAAATACTCTTTGTAATATTTTAAGTAATAAAAAAAAAAAGAACTCCCCCAGTCAACGGTGTAGCACTTTAAGTCTGGTCACCTTATCCTAAGCAGCACTAAGGATGTCTGACTGCAGCTTAGGCCTGCTCCCTGCTGGCAAGTGGGCATCCCCCGAGGGCTCCCAGACTGCCAGAGGGATGTCTAACTGCCAGTTTAGGCCCGATCCCCCAGGGAGAAGGCCTACGCCAGCAGGCTGACATCCCCCAAGGAGTCCCAGACTGCAAGAGGGCACAGACCAGGCTGAGGGACCCTCCCCCCTGAGTACACAAATTTTTGTGCACAGGGCCTCTAGTCTAAACTAATAAAAGCGAAATATTAAAATTAACCGTTTCTCTGAGACAGGGTAAGCCACACCCACCAGCCAATCAAAGCGGCTGTATGCAAATTAGCCCAGCCAACATGGCGGCCGCCACTCACGGACCTGAGTAAACAGCCCTTTCCATTGCGGCAGGAGCGAAAGTGAAGCTGTGCCCCTCAGCTCAGCTCCGATTAAACTGCCTCTAGCAGTTTTGAAACATTGTAACAATCATAGAATCCTCCGGAGCTGAAGGAAAGAGCAGCTCCGGCCTAACCAGTAAAAGTAACAATTGTTTCATTATAGACGCTGCGAGGTGAGGCAGAGGAGGCTTCGTTAGTAGTTAGAAGGCCGCCTTA
>PVJC01011202.1:0-42045 GCA_004026665.1 Murina feae
TTGAGTCTCGGAGAAAACAACAATATCCTTAGGCAGGAAATTCTGAGGAAGAATTTTACATGTAATTAACAGGTGGAGATTTGCTATAATTAACAATGTTTTAACTTAAACAATGGGTGCATAGCTCTGACCTTTCAGAGCAACCAAAGTAGGTTAAAAACAATCAGTTTCTAGCATAAAAATAATCAGTTTCCAGCAATCTTTCTTAATCCCTTCCCCTTTTGCACTCACCCCAATTCTCCTCCCCTTCCCATCTTGCAAATATCAAAACGTTCTCTGTATCTATGAGTCTGTTTCTGGTCTGCTTGTTCATGTATTTTAACTTTTAAGTTTCACATTTAAGTGAAGGGAGTTTGGTTTGGTTCTCAGGTCTTTGGGTGTAGAATGGAATTGGGCTTCCCTGGGCCTCCAGCTTGCAAATGGCAGACCATGGGACCTCTCAGCCTCCATAATTGCATAAAACAGTCCATCTCCCATAATAAATCTTTGTCTAGATAGCTCTATGTCTTTATAGAAATCCTATTGGTCTGTTTCTCAGGAGAACCATGACTAATAAATTAAGCTTTGTTTCTAGGTCGTCCTCATCTTCCTGAACTCTTAATTTTAGAGGGCCAAGGATGCAGCACTCACAGCTGTTTGCAAACTCCCTTCACATGACTGGGGCTCTGATTTCAAGAACCCATAAATTCTCAAAAAGGCTATTAAGCATATTGCTAGAAGATCATATTATAAAGGCTCTAATTATAGTAGGCCCCAAATTGGGTAGTAAATTTGGGAGAGTCTTTTTTAAGGAGTTAGGTAACAGAGAAGAAATTGAGCAAAACCACATGATTTTCTGGAGAAAACTGCTCATTAAAAATTTAAATTGAAACAGTAGAGGTATATCTTTACCATCCCTCCTGGTAAAGAATTATTACAGCAACATGAATGGACTGAGACAGACTTGCAAGACCTGGAATTTGGCATTGCAAGACTGAATTATTTTCCCTTCTTCAGATATAGGGACCTATACTTGGGTTATCTCAAAAGATAATTACTCAGCCCAGCTAGCATGGCTGAGTGGTTGAGCATTGACGTATGGACCAGGAGATCACGGTTTGATTCCCAGTCAGGGCAAATGCCCGGGGATGGAGGCTCAGCCCCCAGTGGGGGGTGGGGTGCAGAAGGTAGCTGATGGATGGTTCTCTCTCATCATTGATGTTTCTCTCTCTCTCTCTCTCCCTCTCCCTTCATCTCTGAAATAAAAAAAAGAGAGAGAGAGAGAGTTAGTCAAAGGAGTGAGGTGACCCCAGCATAGTTGTCTGGGGGAGTAGGCCATGAGAAGTCAGGAGTTGAAGGAGGTGTAATCAGCCAGCATCTGAGGCATGAACTGTGTCAAAAAACTGCAGATGGGGTATCATCAACTCGAGAAAGAATAAGCAGTTGGGCTATAATACATAGAAGGCCCTGATGCCAGGTTATAGCTACAAGTGAAGTAAGTCTTTTTATGCCTCACTCAGCTCTGCCCTTGTTCCAATTCCCCACAGAAGACACAGGGAACCCACGCAGTGGGGTGGGTGCAGGAGGGGAATGCAAGCTAAGGCAAATAGTAAAGAAGCTTATCATGCTCTCTTGGTCTAAGGCAGTCTTTCTAGCCTGAAGCAGGCTCAAGTAGGGATAGCTAAAAAGCATTAAGTAGTACAAGTCAAAGAATTGAAATGTAGATGTTTCACAGATTATAATTTTAATGCCTCAGAGGATCAAAGAAAGGTTATCCCTTGTGGAGGATAATGAATCAAGAGATCAAGATTAATAGAAAGTTTTTTTCTGTTTTTATATACACCAAACCCAGGTCATTCACTAGTCAGGTTTCTAGAGAACAAAAAACCTTGCAGTTTGTGATTAGTGCTGCGCATGAGCTAAGTAGGTCAGGAGAGGCCTCATTTAGGAAAATCCTTGAACTCAAGATCTGAGTAATGAGAAGGAGCCAAACAAACAAATAAATCTGTAAAAATATTTGCACCAGAGGAAACAAGAGGAGGGAAGGCCACAAGGCAGAAGCTCCTAATGATCTCTGGATGTACCAAAGGGCAGTGTCAGAAGAATCAGAGGGAGAGACCTCTGATTCAGGTGGTACAGGGGGTAGAGTTCTGTATTTCAGTGCCTTTTAGATTGTGGCCTTCAGTCTGAAATTAATTTTGAAGGCAACAAGAAGCCATAAAATATTTTGAAGGTGATTAGATTTGTGGGTTTTTTTGTTTTTGTTTTTTTAAGGAAAAAAACAACAACTCAGGCTTCCATCGGAAAAATGCATTGTGCTGAGTAAGGCTGGGCATAGGAGTACCTGTTGGAAGCATTTTACTAGTCTAGATGGTAGCTTAACCTGGGTATTGGAAGGGGAGGTGAAGAGATGTGTTTGGATTTCAGATATAAATTGTAGGTAGATATGTACTACTTATTAAGGGGCCAATTAAGAATCTATGGTGGATGCTACTGGTGCCCTGTTTTCACCCTCTTTATGGGCAGATATACCCATTCTCCAGATGTCATGAGTATCAGATGCTAATTGCTCACAGCTGCCACCTTCTCTGGAGACTTTTCCTCAGTAAAACAGCTGCAGTACTTGGAAGGTATGTCCTGCAAAGTTCCAGCCCTGAGGAGTCAGGAACCTGACATGTGGTTATAAAAGGCCAACCTCTTTGCCTCAAAGCAAGATAAATTTAGTGTATAATTAGCACTCCAGAGCTTTCTCAAGGGACCATGCTGAAGCCAGTCTCACTTAGCTCTTTTCCCCAGCCCTCTCCTGTTTTCCTCCCCTTCTTCTGAGAGCAATCACCGAATAAATCACTTGAGTATCACTAAATCAATCTCAATATAATAAATCACTTGAGAATCCCTGTCTGAAGCTCTGCTTCTAGGGAAAATAACCTGAGAGGGAATTTAATTTTGAACATGTTACTTTCGACATGACTGTGAGGCATCCAAGTGGTGATGTTAAGTAGGCAGGTTGATATATGACTCAACCTTGGAGAGATGGAGTATTTGGCCATCGGTAGCATATGAATGGTATTAACAGCCAGAGGAATGGATGACATCTCCAAGCAGGTGTGTGATTAGATTAGAAGTTCTGGGAATGAACCCTGAACTCTCCAGCATTTAAAGATAGAAGGTAAGCATTTTGCAAAAGAGAGAATTTGGCATCTTGGAATTGAGGAAACCCTATCTTAATGCATGGATTTTGGGGTTACAATAGGTTTCTAGTAAATGATATTATATAAAGTTTTAGATTCCCTAGTCACCACTGGCTGTGTCCTTGAATGTGCAACATGGAGAAAATTCAAGAAATGTGATTTTCTGTTAAAGAACTTTTAATCATTGATACTTGCAAATTATGCTTTTAGAGTCTTTGTAATACTAGGTAAGGTTATTTCATGTTAACTGCACAATTAACTCATGTCATCAAGGAAGCTTTTTTTCATTTGAATTAAGTCCCCAGTCCCAATAAAATTAGAATTTTCCTCATTTGCTGAAGTCTTCCAATTACTTTCTAAGTTGAATTAGTAGTGCACTAAACTTTTATTTCCAGAGAAATGAGTTCAAGTAGAGGTCATTCATGCAAATGAGTTGAGTGATCTCAAACTAGCATTTAAGTATGTCAGAAAATTCTACCTATATTGGTTTATTTTTAAAGGCAAATGAAAGGTAAGACTATGAATTTTGTATATTTAGTTAAAAAGAGATTTCTGAAAATGACAGTACCTTCATCTACAAGTTTAGTAAATCTACATCAAGTAAATTGTCAGGGAGTAAAGTTTATGGCATCCTGAGAACCCCAAGATGATGAGACAACAAACCAAAGGCATAGGGCCAGTAACAAAGACAATGAGTAAAAGATAGCATGAATAGTCAATCTATAAATTATTAAGCTTATACAAAGTTATAAAGTAATTAATTCCTATTATGATAAAACTTGAAGCTTTCAACTCTTGTTTAATCTTCCGTGTAATGCTTTGAATTAGGTGGTATATTCTTCAACTTAATAGTGATACAAATAATCAAAAACTAAGAAACTTATTTGAGAAAGAAAAATTAGGTTTAAAATTCTAATCTGGTTCTCTCTGATTCCAAGGCTTATACTCTTTCTCCTACACTCAGATCAATCATGATGACCCCAGCTTTGCATCCTTAGATGTCCCAAATCTTTCCACTGTTGTAGCAGGAATGACATCCAGAAGATAACATTCAGGGGGAAAGAAATGGATGTATCCCTGACTCTCTCCCTGTGAGTGTACCTCCATGGTGAGACCTTACTCATTAATCCTTGCACTTCTCTCTCTCTCTCTCTCTCTCTCCATATATTTGCCCAAGGAACTTACAAAAAGTTAGAGTGGGGGATAATTTCAAGTGAAGTATAAAGAGCAGGAGTTCAAAAATTCAGTTTTAAAATCCTAATATAACAGGACATTCTTGCTGGGCCATGTCTGGAGCTTGGCTGCTACAGGTGGGTGAACATTGGCATTTCACTTTTTAGGTCTATTTGTAATCTCTTTTTTGCATAAGGATTGAAACAGACTTAGGGAAAATGAAAGGGATACAGACTGCCAGAACTCTGAGATAGAACAGATTTTCTAAGTACAGGAATTGTATTTGAAGATCAGATTGAAAAAAAGGAAAACAAGATCATATAAGTGCAGGAAGGCTGGATATCTGCATGAGACTGAGCACCAAGGTTTAAATTGTTGAAATCTATTAATGAGTCTGGAAAAGTATGTTAGTTGACACTAGAATTTTATCATTAGCATCTGGTTTGGTAAGAATGGAAGAGCTGTAACCGGTGGGAACTTGGGTCATCTTACTGAGGACCTAGGCTATGCACAATATAGATGATGCATCATTCTTATGCCCTATTCAAATATAGTTTCTCTTTTTCACTACAAAGGGGCAATGATGAGAACCGCTAGACATAAGTTGCAGGGGAAAACAGACAGCATTCTCCAATACTACAACAGTCAATACTGGACACAATTGGGATTTTCCCAAGAAGATATGATAGAGGCCAATATTTATGAAGTCCAGCTGTTAGTTGCTTGGGAATTCTCTATTAAAATCGGTCTCAAGGGTGGGTGGGTGTGTGTGATTTCTAGCTAAACTAGCAGTTCTCTAAAATGTGTAAGATTGATTCACTGTTAATCACTCGCTGTCATGCCCTTACTTCTACTTGTGGATTTTGAGAAATATTTGAGTTAGGAAGGTTCTAGGAAATCTGTTTGCAGAATAGCTCAGAGCTAGCCAGACAGATGTTAATATTTAAATATTCTGTGCTCAGAAAATGGAACATTTTACATAGCTGGTGCTAACAAAGTCCAGGAAAAGTCCCTTCACCCAAGTTTATCACAAACTGAGACAATTTGGCCTAAGTTCATTCTCTTCTATCTTCTTGCTCAGCTTTTCATTATTATCATCTCTTGACTACCTTTTAGGAATCCACTCAAGTCCTGGTTTACTTAAAGCCTTTGACCACCCTCTTATGCAACTAATGGAATTTATCTTTTAAGTTGGCTCAAAGCACTTTCACAATATTCTAATAGTGGTCTGAGTGTGGTCCCCACGAAGGTAAACCTGTGACCAGACATACCTGGAACCTGTGAACATGACTTTCTTGGTAAAAGTTCTTTGCAGATGTAATTAAGTTAGTGCTCTCCAGGATGATATTATTCTAGGTTATCTGGCTGCACCTTAAATCAAATGACAAGTGTCCTTATAGCAGGCAAAACAGTAGGAGACAACGAGTAGAAAGCCACATGAAGACAGAACCTGGAGCTATGCAGCCACAAACCAAGGAACATGTGGAGGGAAGAGAAGCTGGAAGAGACAAGGAAGGATTCTGCCTTGGAGCCTTAAGAGAACAAGCCCTGTCAACAGCTTGATTTGAGTCTTCTGGCCTCCAGAACTATAAGAGGATACATTATTATTGTAATCCATTAAGTTTTTGGTAATTTGTCACAGAAATCATAGGAAATACATACAACTGTTAATAGCATTGAAACTATAACTACAAGACAAATATAGTAAAAGATGAAACACATTCTCCAAGAATATGGTTATTAAACATGAATAAGTTTATTGAACATCTACTAATACTTTTGGAACATTTTGTACCCTGAACTATCCCATATTTCTTTGTCACTTGAAACTTATAGAAGCATGCAAAGTGTGCAAGACCATCCTAATTTTGTGCTGATGAAACTGGATCTCAAAAAGTTTAGAATTAAAAAAAATGTTCAGAATTTTTCTGAAGACCACTGCAAGTAGGCAAGAGAGTGGGGATTTGTGTCTAGGTGTTTGCTCATTTACTGTCTCATTCAGCCTGTGTCACAGGGGCTCATTATTTTAAACCATCTCAAGATTAAGTAAACTGCTGATGTAGTTGCAGATAGTCTTACACAACCTTCAGCTGCCAGGAACTTAGTGTCATTAAAGGGACTGTAATTTCCATCTTTCTGTTTTAAAACATTTATTCTGGAATTTTTATTCTCTTCCTAGAAAAAGGCTACAAACTAGCCATCATTGAGTCAGATGTGTATTCTCCTTTGCTTAATATATTCAAAAAGATATTATCCAGAAAATAGAAAATTACTCATGAAACTAAAAGGTCAGTCATAATTAACTATCGAAAATTGACATTATATTTGTCAAATATGAACTGTGAGTATAGATTGATTACATTAAGTTTGGCACAATCTGACCTAAAATATTGGCACATTTGAGGAGGATTCCCAAGGTTTTTATGCTTATCATGGCCAGAAGAACATTGTGTCTGGTATGAGAAATTATGTCTCTCCCCTTCCCCCCCAAAATTTATGGAATAATAACAATAAGAAAAATAAAATCATTTTGTAATCACTCCCCCCCAAAAGTTTTTCTTAAATTGCTGCTGTACTGTTGGTTCTCCCTTCAGACAAAGTGAACAAACTGCTGAGTTTGTGAGCATTTGTTATTGTCATAGCAGAAGGTAAACTATTTTCATAAATATCTCTTCTGGGCTTCCATAATGTTTCCAGCAACTCTGCTGCAGTGTGTGTGTATTTCAAATCCGATGATATTAAAAAGGAGGAGAAAGTGCAGAGCATGCATCTCGGAGGTGTTTCTGCTCAGGAACGTATCAATTAGAGCAGTGGAAGGCGAGCAGACCTTGGATAATGAATGGTGCCAAGATGATCTGCTTGATTTGCTCTTTCTCCGAGACTGAGACTGCTGTGGAGGGATGGGCTTCGTTTCTGTAAGAGAAAACTAATGAATCAAGGATCATCTCTTTATGATCTCAGTGCTTTTCTCAGAGTTTTGTATTCTTTTTTCAAGTATGTTTTTATTGGTTTTTTGCTGTTTTTTTTGTTTTTTTTTTTTTTTTTAGAGAGAGAGAAAGAGAGAGAGGAAGGTAGAAGAATAGAGAGTAGTATCAATGAGATAGCAATATTGATTGGCTGCCTCCTGCATGCCCCCTTTTGGGGATCCAGCCCACAACCCTGGGCCTGTGTCCTGACAGGGAATCAAACCGGTGACAGGATCGATGCTCAACCACTGAGCAACACTGCCGGGTGAGTTTTGTATTCTTTAGGAGGGAAGTACTATGAAGAACCAAGAGCCTTTATCATAAAGGATTGTGTTTGACTGTTTACTTATTGCAGATTTAGGAACTTTCTCTCCACTCTTCTCTAAGCTTAGGAAAGTAATGGACCCTTGAGGATAGCCCTTTAGAATATCCACGTGCCCAGCTAAGAGGCCTCCTTAAGTGTGAGATGAATGAATGACTGAGAGAGAGAGATATAATGATAAGAGCAAAGTCCCTCCTCTATCAGCTACTTTCTTGCAATGTCTCCAAGCTTCAGTTTCCTCATCTGAAACCAGGCCTGGCTGATGTTAGGTGCCAAATTCATGGCAGATGTTTCCAAGTTCTTAAGATGGTAAACTTCATAGCTGACCTTGGGAGAATGGGGCAAAAAATATAATTTGAGCACCTTTGGTGTGACAGATGCTGTGCCTTGCTCTTGAGATTCAGAGATGAAACAATACAGTCCCTACTCCCACCACATCTTGAAGAGATATATCCCCAAATGACAATAATAAATATAAAACATTATCTATTATTATAAAAAATATTGTTAGTTTTGAATAGTATGCTAAGTGTTACAACAGAGCCATATGCAATAATCAATGGGAACATAAAAGCAATGATAGGAAAGATAGAGAGGCAGAGATAGTTTTACAGAAAAGGTGATAGTTGAACTTAGTGATATGTGAATTTACAATAAAATAATGTTAAGAATTTTGAGGTCCTAACTGGTTTGGCTCAGTGCATTTGGCCTGTGGACCAAAGGGTCCTGGGTTCGATTCCAGTCAGGGCTCATGCAGGAGGCAACCAATTGATGTGTTTCTCTCACATCAATGTTTCTCTTGGCCTTTCCCTCTCTCTTCCACTCTCTTTAAAAATCAACGGAAAAAATATCCTCAGGTGAGGATTAAAAAGAACAAAACAATTTTTTGAAATGAGTTCAGTTGAATGTCACAGCGCATTTCACAGATAATGACAAGTTTTACTCATCATACATTTCCCTTTCTGTTGAGTACTATTCTAGCCCCTGCAAACATCCCTGAAAAGGTAGAACACCAAGTGACTGAGAACAGGGTATATGTGGGTGATTAAACACAGTTGTCTGTGGAAGAGACCAAGTCCCTGCAGGCAAGGCTGGGTAAGCATACAGCAGGGAAAGTGCCAGGTTCCATAACAGTTCTGGTTCTCATACATTTGTCAAGGATTAGCCATTGAATTTATAAGATTTAGAGCAATCCATGGATGAGAGGAATAGAAATAGTCTCCCACACCATTTACTCCAGACCAAAGGTTTTGGTGTGAGCCTTTTTAAAAAAACTGTCACCTCTTTGCTTCTTTCATCCGTATTTGGATTTAGAGTTGAGCTGGGACATGACCTGGGACTCCCCAAGAGAGATCTCTGTTACTGTTCTGGATTCCAGCTTCCCCTTCTGACTCTGTAAACACTCAAACAGCCCTTTTCATAGAGATTTGGGAATAGCTCATTCTCAGACAGCACTTCAGGGATTATAGAAAGTTGGAGCATAAATAATAGTGGAAAAGTATCTAAATATGATGAGAATTGAGGTGAGTGCTCATTAACATATATCTCACCAATCTTTTTTTTAAAAAATATATATTTTATTGACTTTTTACAGAGAGGAAGGGAGAGGGATATAGAGTTAGAAACATCAAAGAGAGAGAAATATCATCAGCTGCCTCCTGCACATCCCCAACCAAGGTACATGCTCTGGACCAGAATCAAACCTGGGACCTTTCAGTCCGCAGGCTGATGCTCTATCCACTGAGCCAAACCTGTTAGGGCTATTTTACCAATCTTTATCAGACTTGTGCTTCACGGAGTCCTAGAACTTCCTTGAAAATGTTCTCAGACGTCTCCAAGAATAAGCAGGTCTCTAAGTTCTTTGTTCCATTTCAAGCAAAATAACTTGCACTTAACTGGTATTTATATTGAGTTCCTATACAATATTTCATTTAAAGAACATGTATCTACCACTTCAAAAATCCAGAAAACATTAATCTAGAGCACTAGTTCTCAAACGTGGGCAGGCATCCAAGTCACCTGAAGGACTTTTAAACACAGATTTGCTAGTCCGAGTCCCTGGAGTTTCAGATTCAGTGGATCTGAAATGGGCTGGAGAATTTGAATTTCTGACAAGTTCCACGTGATGCTGATACTGCTGGTCTGGTGATCATACTCTCAGAATCAGTGACACAGGGAGGCAAAACTGGCTTGGGAGGAAGGAGCCCTAGATTCTAAGACTAAATATGTCACTAACTATGAGTAAATGTTTTGAGAAAATCATTCTTCCTCTTTGAGCTTCAGGTTCTACAATATTGAATTGGTGGGGATGAAGAGGGCATACTTTTTCAGATGCTAGTGATAGAAACATGACTCTGATTGGCTTAATAATAAAATGGAATTGATTGGTTTGTAAACTTGTAAAGTTCATTTGTAGGCATTTGACTTTCTGTGTTTTCAAACAATTTCACTGGAATTCTGAGCCTTTCCACCTCTGGGTTTGGCTTTATTTTGGGCAGGCTCTCTCTCGTGAAGACAAGAGAACAACCAGCATTGTCAGGCACATACTCTCCCAGCTTAGCAATGTTGCGAGGATCTCTTCCTCAGTAGTTTCAATTTAAAATATGAGGGCGGAAGCTCCTTTCTTGAAATGGGTATCATGAAGCAATTAGGGACTCTGTTGACCAGGCCAAGGACACATGCAAGCTCATGGAACTATAGAGAAAGTGGGGAAGAGATGAAATTACACCATGCTGCTAACAGAACAAGAAATGGTGAAGTGAAGTCAAAGATTGTTAACTTAGTGGGGGGTAAATCAAATCATTGTTTATTAACTTTTTTTTTGACATGTTGCCCAGCAACCAAGAGGACTATGTAAAATTTTTTTTAAAGAGGTTTATTCTTTGAAAGGCATTGGAAGTTTTCTTGTCTGTGTATTTTTAAATTATATTGACTATTTTACATGCTTTTCATATATCACTCCTTGCCCCACAGCTGTAATTCCCTGGACGGGGTCAGGGAAGGTGTTGCCAGGGAGAGAGCAGGGATTTTGAAGTCAGTCCACCATTAGTTTGGATATGAGCAACACCATTGACTATTTGCCTTGTTCTTTCCATTTCTGTGGAATGGGGATACCACTATCTATCTTCTAGGGCAGCAGTTCTCAACCTGGAGATCGCGACTCCTTTGGCGGTCGAACGACCCTTTCACAGGGGTCCCATCCTGCATATCAGATATTTACATTCCAATTCATAACAGTAGCAACATTACAGTTATGAAGTAGCAACGAAAATAATTTTATGGTTGGGTCACAACATGAGGAATTGTTTTAAAGGGCCAGGAGATTGAGAACCACTGTTCCAGGGTGTTGGTGGGCATCAAATGAGATGGTGTATATAAAGCAACTGCCCATTATAGAGACTTAACAAATAACAACTATTTTTATTATTATTGACAAACTTGGTGGGGCCATTTGTTCCAAGAGCTCTAGATACCAGTTAGAAGCTTAGGGTTATTTCAGTCTGTGGACTGATTAGACCCAAAGAGCCAATTCTAGTAAAATCAACAATGTGACAAACTCAGGTATCTTTCCCCCAGACTCTCAGCAAGTCCTGGCATCTTTTAAATATGGAATCTGAAGCATTTCTAGGAGTTAGTAAAATAAGGTGGAAAGCGGCCTGGGTGAGATGGATATTTAAAAAAAAAAAATAGGTGGAAAACAAAGAGAACCTGGAATCAATGGGAAACTTTATTTTCTTTAATTAGCATATTTAAGTGAAGCTTAGAAGCTACTCCTAGCCGGAAACATTGCATTTTATTAAAAGCTGTTTAGAGCTCATAACCATTCTGCTGATTTTCTCAAAATACGCTCCCCTTATAGGGCCAGTGCTAAACTGTGCATACGAAATGAGCTCAGCTTAATGTTGTGTTAAAAGAATTTGGTCTCCAGAGCTGTCTCTCTTCTTAATAATATGTAATCATACTCCATCTATTTAGTTTTCATTTAACTTGCCCCATGCAGGCAATGAATCCAGTTTAATTAAATGTGCCTTTAAATAGTTGAATAGCACTCATTTGCTTCTAGCAAGCCTTCCTTTCATCCTATTAAGACCCCCTCAAGATATAAAAACCCAATAAAGAGGACATGTAAGATGTGTATCTGATAATGCAATGGAAGTCTGACATTTGCTCCGTAATTTAGTGCAACCTGCAGTAGCTTTTGGGCACAGTGTCATAGCTGAACGGAGCCAGTGTGCAGCCTCTTGGGTTCTGGAACTCAGTGCTCATGAATAGCACATTTGGGGACAAGCTGGTGATCCTCCGGATTGGAGCTAGCCATGCCCGAAGTGAGACCCACCGAGACACCGGACGGCTGACTATGGAGGCTCTCAGAGTACCTCTGAAGAGAGCACGGCCCATGTTTCTAATCATATTCCCTGGAGACACCGGGTGAGGCTGCTGTGTCTCCTAAGGACAGGGAACCTGATCCTGAAAATTGAAAGAAGATTGTTATCTAGGCAAGGAAGGATAATATTAGGGAATTGTTAAAATGACCATCCTAATCACTGAGTCAGTTAAAGAATGGACTGTATTCAACCTAATGCTTCATTATTCATTCTTTGAACATATTATTTAGTCAGTTACTGTCAACCTCTAAGCCCTACTACTGATCAGGAACAAGACATCAAATGAAACAAAGTCTCTATTCCCTCCAGACTTAATTCTAGTTGGGGAAGACAGAAGAAATGAAAACAAGCAGACGACAAGCAAATGAATCTACAGCGTCAGGTGGTGAGAGGAAAGAGGTGGAGAGTTGCAGAGTGGGGTGTACATAGTGTCAGAGAAAACCTCTTTGGTTAGATGCTATCTTATAGGATCAGATTTGACAAACTCTGTATATATGCTGAATTAAGTCCTTTGCTGGGAACTCTGAAATAACATTGAGATCTGGCTGTAATTTATGACACTCCATTACTTGACTTGGTAGATTAGGTTGACTGGGTGCAGCCACCTTTATTTGTATCCTTACTCAACAAGATTCAAGAGGACTTTCCTCAATTGCCTCCCCAACATTTATAGGTAGCATATTGTATTTTCCCCTATGAGTTCTAGTATATGTAAGCCTTGCCTACATTGTGAGAAGATAAATTATTTAATAATGGGGATTAAGTCTCTTAATTATTTATTTCCCAAATAACAAGAATGTCTGTGTAAGATATGGTAACACAAACTTCCAAAATGTACTGTGATTTTTAAAAATTTACATTTTATTACTTTACTGGAGTCCTGGTGAACAAAATTAGTGCACAGGTAGGGTCCCTTGGCCTGGTCTGCAATCAGGGCAGATTTTCCCCAGCTGCTGGCAGCTAGACCCATCCCTTGGCAGCTGGCCCCACTCCCTGCCACCAGTCACCTTATGGGTGTAGGCCAACCAGTGGGGAGATTTCAGGGCCCTGCTTGGACCCGCCTTGGCCTGGTGCCACCTGTGTCCATCACCAGTCACTCCTCGTTCCCCATTCCCCATTGGGGGATCAAAGCCTGCAGGCTATGGGGAGGCCCCAATCTGGGGACAGCTCCTATGTTGAGCGTCTGCCCCCTGGTGGTCAATTCAGCAATTGTTCCTCAATTGGTTGATTTGAATATTATGCATATATATTCTAATAAAAGAGTAATATGGAAATTAACCATCTCTCCCCTGCCACGCCCACCAGACAAAGCACACCCACCAGCCAATCAGAGCAGCTGTATGCAAATTAACCCAGCCAAGATGGAGGCTGGCAGCCACCAAAGCAGGAGCAACGGGTGAGGTGCTGGCTGTGGGGCGGGCAGCGGGGGCGGGGTGGGCTTCGGCAGGGGCAGGGCGGGCTGAGCAGGCATTACCTCAGTAAGTCACACTGCCCTGGAGCAAGCACGTTCCACCAGCAGGCAGCCAGCAGCGGGGCCTGCTGACCACCATGGTGATGGGGAGCAGGAGAGCGAATGCATGGGTGGCCAGTGGGCTGCTCCCACATTCACATTCAGGGGCCTGCTCCTGGCCGCCACAGTGATGGGGAGCAGGAGAGACCCATGGACAGCTCGAGTTGGGGGGCCTGTTTCCAGTAGCCACAGCGATCAGGAGCAAGAGCCCAACACACAGGCGGCTGGCAGGCAGCCCATGTTTGGGGGCCTGCTCCTGGCCACTAGACTGATGGGGAGCAGGAGAGCCCTGTGGGCTGCCATGTGTTCAGGGGCCTGCTTCCAGTCCCCCTGGTGATCAGGAGCAGGAGGGCCCCATGGGCTGCCTCAGGTTCAGAGGCCTGCTTCCAGTCGCCGCTGTGATCAGGAGCAGGAGCTGAACACGGAGGCGGCTGGCAGGCAGCCCGCATTAGGGGAGCAGGAGAGCCCTGTGGGCTGCTGTGCATTAGGGGGCCTGCTCCTGGCCACCACAGCCATTGGGAGCAGGAGAGAATGAGCAGGCAGCCTATGGGCAGCCTGCAGTGGAGCCTGCTCCTGGGTTTTCAGGACATCTGTGAGCAGGCAAGTGTGTCTGGCTGCCAGCACCCAGCCCTGACCACAGCTCAAAGGAGAAAACAACATGCAGGCGAGGCCAGGAGCCTGAGAGATCAACACAGAGGGGTGCCTGCTCCAAGCCTCCATGGTGTGGCTGGGGACAGGCCCCCGGCAGGGATACACACACACACACACACACACACACACACACACACACACACACGGGGTGCCTGCTTCCAGCCTCCAATGCAGCTGGGGCAGACCCCCAGTGGGGACACACACATGGGATGCCTGCTCTGAGCCCCTACAGTGCAGCTGGGGGCAGGCCCCCAGTGGACACACACACACACACACATGCGCCTGCCAGATTGTGGCCATCGAGGGGTCTCAGACTGTGAGAGGGCACAGGCCGGGCTGAGGGACCCCTCGTGGATATATATATATATATATATATATATATATATATATATATTCTTCAAAAAATTATCATGTGAATCATTCATTCATTCATTCATTCACTCATTCAATATTATTTTAGTACCAGGATCAATTTACCTGGAATTCAATTTCCTCATCTAAAAGTTAGTAACATCAATGCTCATTTTGCATGAAATATATGGTAATATAGGTTAAATTTCTACCACAGTACACTTAATAGATGCCCTAATAAAAGCCATTCATAAGTACTGACGTGTGTGAGGGAGAGATATAAGGTACCATGCAAAATAAATAGTTACAGACAATATCAGATGGACTTTATAACCTAATTGTGATGAGGGTTGCTTGAATGTGTTTTAAGCAAGAAAGTGGCATAATACCAGAGATTGTGTATAGAACAGATTAAAAGGAGATACGTGGAGAAATGCAAAGACCATTTAGATGACTGGTGCAAAGTTCTAGGTAGAAAATGATGGTGGTTTTGATATCGCAAAGGAGATGAAGACAAGACAGAGACACGGGGCATGGTATGGAACACAGGATTCGGTGGACAGGACTTGATCCTGAAATGAACGTAGGAAATAAGGAAAAAGGAAAAGACTGCCAGTTTTCCAAGTTAAGCAATGGCACCATTTTTTGAGGGAAGTAACACCCGAGGATAAGTAAGTATGGCATTCAGTTTTTCATATAACAGATTGAGATTCTTAATGAAAACATAGGCCTAAAGCTAAAGGAAAATGCTAGAAAGGAGAATAAGAGTGGGACTATCAGCAATATATGTTATTAATAAAGCCATGGGAGGAAATGAAATAATCTGGAGGGAAATCAAAGCCTGAGAAAAAAGGTCTTCGAAGAACTGTACAATTTAAGAGCAGCATAAAAACAAACAAACAAACAAAAAAACAAGTGATGAGGCTGAAGACCGGGAACACCGAAGGGACACCACAGAGGCCACGAGAAGTGATTCAAGAGGTAAAGTTAGATGAGGATTTAGCAAGAGAGGGGAGAATCTTAAGAGCAAATTTAGAAGTCAAAGAGGCAAACCAGTTTGGAATAAATATGAGACCGAAGGGGAAATATCAAGATGCAGACTTTCCTATGGGAAGTATGAGAGAGAATATCAATGGAAGCACATTCCAGTCAGAAGGAGCAACACATACAAAAGGTCTGAGGCAGCTGTGCAAGATCAGCTTTGAGAAACAGCAGTGCAGCCAGTTGGGCTGAAGTAAAGTACATGGAGTAAAAAGGGGTAGTAAGTGAAGTCTATAATGGTGATGGGGCATATTATTTCAGGATTTGAAACCCCTTATTCAAGATTTGGTATTTCCTTTGATATGGGAAGCCATTGGGGACAGGGTCTCTCAACAGAGGCTTCTGTAGGGAAGCAGGTAGAGCAACCAGGTGGCTATTATAGAGGTCAGGCAAGGGATGAGAGCAGCTATACTGGGTGGCAGTGGTTGACATGGTGAGGAAGTGAAAATTATGCAAATATTTTGAAGCTACAGCTGGTATAATTTGCAATTAAATTAGATGTTAAGTATGAGTGAAAGAGAGAAGTTAAAGATGCCTAGGCAGATAACTTAAGAAGTTAATTATAGAGGGGAGTTGAAAATTTGGGGCAGTAGCTGAATGTGAATGGAGATCAAGGCAAACCTTTATGAACATGTTTGAATGCTAAGGGAGAATACTTAAAATTTAAGAGAAAGAAGATATAACATAGAGAGAGGTCCTTGGCATGGGGAGAGGGAATCTGAATATCTGGGAACCTTAATATTTGTAAAGGATACTTTTTTCCCCTTTAAAGCAGGAGGAAAGAAGAGGAAGAAAAGTTTTCACGTAGAAAATTTGAACATTTTTAAAAAGTATATTTTAGAGATAGGAAGTGAGGGTAGGAGGGAGAGGGAGAGAGAGAAGCATTGATGGGTTGCTTCCTACCCATGACCCCACCCACAGGGGATGGAACCCGAAACCTGGATATGTGCTCTGACCAGAAATGGAACCTGTCACCTTTTGGTGTGTAAGACAACACTCCAACCAACTGAGCTGTACCAGAGGTCCCATTTCATCACTTCTGTTTTATTTCTGTGGTATGAGGTAGTGAGGTTGAATAGAGAGGAAGGGTAAGTAGTATAAGGAGCATGGAGATTATGTGAACTATATTTTAAAATGCAAAGAAAAATTTGCTTAGTAGCATATTCAAGTTAGAGTGTTAAGCACTTTTGAAAGCTCAGTTGAAATTTGGGATCACAGGTTTATAATCACACTCTAATACAGATATGTGGAAATGGGTAGTTGAAGTGAAATGGAGGTTAAGGTCATTTGAAATCAAGAAATAATTCAAGGAAGTGAAAGACCAGTGGACTGTGCAAGATATAGACATGGTCTTTTCTGAGAGTAAGGTCAATGTTGAGTGGACATTAAGACAATGAACGAGGGCTTAAAACATTCAATGAATGAAAAGTAATGTCTCAACATTGGTGAAGGACTATAGCATGGAATAGAAGGGTTCTCTCCTCCTCAGAGGAGAAAGGAATGGTCTGAAAGGGAGAAAGGGAGACAGCAATTTCATTCCTATCCCTGTTATGAGGTAAAACTACCCTGATCTTCAGTTGGCTAAGGGAAACAGGGTTCAGACAAAACAAAGAGATGGAAGGACTTGTGCAAAACAGGCTGAGGGTGAAGGCAACTTGCCCATTGGAGTCATCTGTTTCAGAGGGATTGTGGAAGGGTTTGAGAAAGGGGATGTAGAAAGGAAGCCTCAGTAGTGGGAGTGGAGTGGGTGTGAAAGATCAGAATGTGATTGATGACTAGTGATGCTTATATTTCAGCATTTGATGGCATGAGCTTCCTGAGAGAGGATAGTGTCTATCTATTAGGCCTAAGGCTCTGTCTGTGGCCTGGAGGTAAAGCCTAGTAATTCATGATGGGTCAGCACCTCCTTTACTCCCAGCCGCCTGGTGCCAGAAGCTTTGGTGATGTAACTAAGGCTGGCAGCCATGGGAGAGCTCTAAGTATGTAGTTCTTCACTGGGTGAGTAGTTGCCTCTTGGTCACAGAACTAGAATTTCTTCTTCCTTGTGCAATAGGGCTCATATAAATAGAAAATGAGCCCCTCAGATAAAAACCATCAGGAAATCATTCTAATTTCAATAAACACTGTCAAGCTACCAGCACACAGGCCAGAGCAAGCTAGAAAATGGCAAAAAAAAAAAAAAAAAGGAAGAGCTTCTCAAGTGAGGTTCTTCTCTGTGGAACTGCTTTCAGCCAGAGGCCACAGCCTATGCACACTTGGTGGTAATGAATGTTCTGGTGACTTGTGTGTGTACAGACTCATTTCTCCTCTCCTGCTGCTGTCACATCCTCTCTTCTTTAGGACAATTCATGTGGGACAGAAAATAGATCCATAGAAAAATCAGTCTCCTGAAAATAGCTTCATTTTGCACTTTCTAGATCTAAGATCATAAGCGGAGAAAGATGAAAATTTTCTCATTGGAAGAGGCAGGCAAATGTATGAATTCTAAGCAGAGTTGCCCTTTCCAGTACTTGCAAGAAGGAAAGCATCTCCCTAAACTTTCTCCATCGTGGACAGTAGAGTGCCAGCAACATGACAGCCACCAGCCAGCACAGTGTAAGATCTGCAGGTTCTGTACGGCAGTTTCCAGAACTCTCATTCCACATGAGCGCATTTAACTGGATCACTATAGAAAGTATAGGTTTTATTTAAACTTCACAGCAGTGGGGAAAAATGAGAAAAGAAATGCAAAGGGAACTCTTTGCTTTGCATTCACAGCCTGACATGTCATCTTAAGTTCTCAACTTGGAGTGACCCATGCGGCAGTCAAGGGAAAGAGTGAGGGTCTTGCATCAGAGTGCTTTGGGTAATTTCTGGAGTTAAAGAGTGAATTGGACAGAAGAAAACAGTTTTTGGACATATTTACAGAATTGATATAAAGACCATGGATGATTTCTTGGAGTCAGGTTCTAGAAATTGAGTTCTATAGATTTTGAACTTTCTATCTGTATTGTACAGTTTTCTAAGCTGAGTCTTAGAGAAAAGAAGTGACCAAGGAATAGGAATGATTCAGTAAGTTAAAGTGAAATTAGGACCTTAAGCAGAACAATAGATTACCCAAATACTTCTGACTTTTAATAAAGAAAATGAAATTAGATAAAGCAGATGATTAGTGGTCTATTATCACCTCATTAATGCTCATTAGCTTCATTAAGATGGATTTTAGCAGACTATACAGAAATGTGTTGAAGATATTTTAAGTCAAAATAAGTCAAAAATAGGTGAAAAGGCCACTGATGAAATAATGGAATAAGTTAATCTAATCTAATAAAAGAGTAATATGCAAATTAACCATCACTCCAAGACACCCACAAGCCATGCCCACCAACCAATTAGGAGCAAATATGCAAATTAACTCAACTAAGATGGCGGTGCCCAGTCTGCCTAAGCCCCAACTGAAGTAGCCAGGCCTGTTAGCCAGGCAGGTGGTAGGGGAGGCAGGGGGGCCCAAAGCCATCAATTGCAGGAACCTGGAAAGGGGCCAAGCCAGTGATGGTGGGGTTGCGGGGGGAGTGGGGGGTCTTCTACCTAGGTCTGCAGCCTGGGGCAGAGATCCCCAGCCTGGGAAGGGGCAGAGCCGGCCATCGCGGGGGTTGGGGGGTCTTCTGCCCAGGCCTGCATCCTAGATCAGAGGCTACAGGCCTGGGAAGGGGTGCAGCTTGGATTGGAGGGGCAGGGGTGGAGCCGGTGATGGGAGTGAACTACAGAGGAAACACCTTTTCCTAAAGCTCATTAGCTAATCTCCCTGTATGCCACTGGTAATATTCTTAGTAACTTGGGTAATAAGAATCCAAAAAGGCATCTAGGGTTTTTCCACCACACTCCTGGAGAAAAAAAATGAAGGTCCACTGCTGGAGAGCTAAGAAATGTCATATCCTGCCCTAGCCGGTTTGGCTCAGTGCATAATGCCTCAGCCTGCTGACTGCAGGGTCAGGGTTCAATTCTGACCAAGGGCATGTACCTAGACTGCAGGCTTCTCCATGGCTGGGGCCCAGGTCAGGGCTCATGCCGGAGGCAACCAATTGAATGTTCTTCTCACTTTGATGTTTCTCTCTGTCTTTCCTTTCTCTTCTATATTCTCTAAAAATCAATGGAAACATATCCTAGGTGAGGATAAAAAAGAAAGAAAGAAAGCAATGTCATATCCTATGAAAGACACATCTTGAAAATGCCTAAAGAAAGTTGTTATTTTTTCATGGTGAAGGTACTGGAGTCCATGTTAATGAAAACACCTTGGTGGCTGTGGTGACTGGCAGTGGCTGTAGCAGTGGAGTGATGGGTCTGATGGCTTCCCCTGATTAGCCTGGTCACCTCCCACAAAAAGAGGCCAGACTGCTCGTGGGGAGCAAGGAGCGGGCATAAGCCATCTGTAGGACACCCCCTGAGGGCTCCCAATATGTGAGAGGGGGCAGGCTGGGCTGAGGAAACCCTGCCCCTGCCCCAGTGCATGAATTTTGTGCACCGGGGCCCTAGTAGGAATATAATACTCAAATCACTTGTGATTCTATGATTTTTGCTCTGGCTCTAGTTGGCCAGGGTGCAAATTCTGACTCCAATACTTACCAGGTGATTTTGGACAAATTACTTAACATAAATTTCAGTTTCTTCATTTTTAAAATAGGGATCATTAGAACAGTGATCCCAGAGAGCTAGCATGATGATTATAAGAATAATTATTGGTTAAGCACTGAGTACAATGTCTGGAACAGATTAAGTCCTTAAAAAGAAGTTTAAATAACTGCTAGTACAAGGGAGAGAAAGTGGATCTTAGTCATTGAGATGATATATGTGTAGGATGCAAGCCAAGACAAAGGTTATAGGGCCATATGTAAATATAAATGGCCCAGGTGAAGTGGGGACTAAAATATATGCTCCTCTCACTCAAAACAACAATGAAAATGTAGCATGCCTTGCTCAAAAAGCAGAAAAACAGCCCATTTAAGTACTCAAGTAATTACCATTCATGCATGTATGCCCTTTGCCTATGGACTTCACTTACAAAGCACACATTCAAATTTTAAATTATTATATTTCAAGATAGCAACAATAGAGCATTAAACTACATGTGGAATTCTTCTGAAACCTCATTCTCACCAGTAGTAGATAAATGGTTAGAAGTAGAGTCTAGAAAGAAGAATAAACAAATTGCAACTTTTTAGATGTATGGAAATAAGTCAAAGAATCTCAGTAATTTTTCTGCTGTACAGATTAGGTTGTGTTTTCTATTCAGTTCAATATGTCTGGATTATCTACCACTTTGTTATGGTATGAAAAACACACTCAAACACAAAGGTGTCCAGAGAAAACTACATACCAGGTTATTTAGTAAATTTTTCTCAAATGAAGCTGCCAGATACAACATTAAAATTAGATAGATCAGTCTAGCCACTGTGGCTCAGTTGGTTGAGCATTGTCCCATGCAACAGAGGTCACCAGTTCACGTCCCAATCAGAGCACATGCCTGGGTTTTGGGCTTGATCCCCAGTGGGGGCTGTGCAGAGGTGGCCAATCAATGACTCTCTCATCAATGTTTCTGTCTCGCTCTCTCCCCTTCTCCCTTTTTCTTACTATAAAATCAATAAAAACCTATTTTTTTTAAAAATAGATATAACTTCTCAAAAAATAACCCAGGTCTAAGCTCTGACCCCTAAATTGGTTTAAGAGAATTATCTCATAGAATTTGCCTGCCTAAACCATATAGAGCCCTAATTGCTAATTTAGGAACTTTATTAAATAAGGGATTAGGACTTAAAGGGAATGCTTCAAGGCTGGTTAGTGGTCGTTTGGTCATATGAGACAATTAAAATTGGACAAGGTTATCTATTGGGTCTGAGTGGGCTTATTTCAGCTATCCCACCTTCTCAACTCATCATCAGTAGGGCAGATAACAAGTCCATTTGACTAAACACCCAAGAACAGATGAATAGCAAGCTAATCATATAGCAATTAGGAGCAAAGCCAAAGCAGGGCCCACAGATGTCTAATGTTAAAAAGAGGCAGAGACAAGTGTTAGGATTCTGAAAAATGGACTGGTTAGAACAGGCTATTTTTAGACGGTAATTGGAGAGGAAGGTAACAAAGAAAAAATTAGCTCCTTAGCTGTGTTTGTTTATAGAAATAGTAAAATATCTTTTAAGCCTACTGCCTTTTTTATCTTTAGTAATTAATATTAGAATTATGTTGCTTCCCAACATGGCTGTTAAAATTTGAGAACTAATCCTGTTGAAAAAGAGAGTGTGAAAGAACCTGCCTGGTGTTTAGGGGGAAAGCAAAGGTTGGTGTCTTTGAGCAATTGGTTCTTAGATGAAAGAAATCTGATTCCACTCCTACTTCTCCTTTTTACTCTGTGACTTTGTTATAAGGCCTCACTTCTTCACTGGCCTTCAGGATATTTCTTTGCCATATTAAATGAATGGGCAACTTCCACGTTTCTTCCAGGTCCAAGAGTCGGTGATCCTTCCCTCAAAAGGGTCCTGAGAGGAAGAATAAATAGCAAATAGAACTTACTCTGAAGTAAGACTATCTATGAACACATTAAATCCTCCATGCTTACGGTATATTTTATACTCCTAGCTATTTCCCCATGGTGTTGACAGTCTTCTCTGTTCTCTCCATGTGCATTGGCACAGTCTTAATAGTGAAAATATAATTACAGCTTTAAAATTATAACTCAGCATATAATTTCAATGACATGCTTCGTTTCTCCAAATTAAAGCAAAGCCACATGAAATCCCCAGAGGAAGTTTAGAACAGAGTTGGCCAGCCTCTTCTCTTGACTTCCACATCCAAGAAGGAGAGGCTGACTTTCTAATCAGTCTGTTGCAGATTCTGCACCCAATCATTTTTATGACCAAAAATGTCACTGAAGAATTTGTCTGATAATGTCCACCCAGCACGCTGGTTTTCACAAGGCCAGCTTCCATCAAAGACTTTTCCTGTGCCCTACTTTTTGGTGCTGAATTCAACACAACCGTACCCTACGTGGTTCTTGAAGTCAGTTCTCTCAGTGCACGCTCATCTTTATCTTTCTCTGAGGGACCAGGAAAGTCTCCTTTTTTTCCCTATGAAACACAATGTGTTATTCTATCTCTCTTTTGGACCATGAGACCTTACTTGCCTGACTTTCTTAAGGGTTGTTACATGTACTGTTTTTAAGGAACCTCTACCCTTATAAAAATAAATAATTTACATGGAGGGATAACTCAGTATTCTATTAAAGTCCTTTAGAGTCTATGTCTAATTAACAAAAGCCCAGAGGATGATACAAATTAATATCTAACTCAATCTAACAAATGATTGCTGAAATTCTGCCTTGTATGAGCAACCTATGTGTTCGTAAGTTGGTCACAGTGGAGGTGATGGCAGAGGGAAGAGCTAATATATGACTAATACAAGACAATTCATGAAATTATGATGAGTGTTATAATAGGAAAATAGAGTACAATGGTGTTAGAGGAGAGAGTGGCAGCAGTAGGGTGGTAGTGGGGTTCTCTGGGAACATTTGAATTTTACTTTGACTGAGAGATTGAGTATAACTTCAACTATGAGAGAAGTAAAGAAGAAAACAAAACCAATAATAATAATGGCTAATATTTTTTATTATTTATTTGATAGTATTGAAGTTTCTCAGTATAGGATAGAAAGCTTTACCAAAGTTTCTTATCTATGACATGAAAACATGTTTGGTATCAAGGTCTAAATATGTAATCCTTGGAGCAGTGGTTCTTTTTTTTTTTAAGATACACTTGTTTTTGTTTGTTTGTTTTGAATATTTCCCTTTATTGATTAAGATATCACAAATGTGACTTTATCCCCACAATGTCCCCTTATCCTCCCACTCCTGCCCTCACCCTCGTGCAGTGGTTCTTAACCTTCCCAATGCCGCGACCCTTTAATACAGTTCCTCATGTTATGGTGACCCCCAACCACAAAATTATTTTTGTTGCTACCTCATAACTGTAATTTAGCTACTGTTATGAATTGCAATGTAAATATCTGATATACAGGATGTATTTAGGTGAGCCTTGTGAAAGGGTCGTTTGACCCCCAAAGGGGTCGTGACCCACAGGTTGAGAACCACTGCCTTGGAGGCACAAATAAAGTGATATATTTGATAAAGGGCCAAAATGTGCAGTGTGATCATTGCATCAGGTGAGGGGAAGTATGTAGCATAAGTTGGACAGATAATTTAGTCCAGATTTCAAAAGGCTTTGATCACCAGACAATATCCGACATGATCCTTTTTGTACAAGAGAATCCTTAACACTATAGTTTGGAAGGGCAGAGAGAGAACTGTATCATGACACTCCATGAAATATCAAGACAGTGGATGCCCCAGGTAGGCTAGTGACTTGATGCACCTTCAAAATAATTTGTTTTAATATTTAAAGAGGCTGATCATTGTGTGGCAAATGTTGGATTAAGGTAACCCAGAGAGAAACTGATGGACCTTATATGTATTTTTCTGAGTTCTGGTTCCAAACCTACATATAAAAGAAAATAAAAGGAAAATAAAACCTTTCTATTAATTTAATTTAATTTTAAAAAGTTATTTTATTTTCATCGCCATTTTCACCCCTCTATTAATTTTAGAAAGAAAGAAGAACCTCATACAATATGTACTGGCATCAATCATTATTCAATCAAGTCTTTAAAAGTCCTCATTCCTCCTCCAAGGCTCTTAGTGTATGTTAGACATTTGTCATGTTTTCAGCTGCCTAAGACTTTCTAGCTCCACCCCAAGGGAAAAGCCAGAAAACTGGCTTCGTCAGCTTCCTTGTCGCTGGAATTCAGGCCTGTTAACTGGACTCCACCAACTTGCTGCACCTTTGCAAAATTGTTATAGAAAGCAAGTAGTGGCAAAAGAAGAATCGTGCATAATTGATTTTTCTGTTTCTGTATTGCAAGATTAAAGGAGAAATGCACAGCATTTGGGGTTTGTGTTGGGTGTAAAAGATGCAAAATTGCTTTTCTGGGGTAGAAGAGGCATCGCTGCAGGCAGCAACAGTGGTTGCAGAAGCAGTGAAGTCCTGATGCACAAGTGGTGGTGGTCCAACTCGCTCAGTCTACTATGCAGTGGCTCAGCTGCAGTTTTCTCACTAGACTGGTTTGGAGCATCTCCCTGAACACTAGTCTCCAGCTTGCTTTCAATTATCCTGTGATCTGCTCAATACCTTTTTAATAAATTCCTTTTCTGCTTAATCATTTTTGAGATAGCTTGCGCTACTTGGAACCACAAACATCATCTGCTGTACAATGTCCTTTCTTTTCTAATAAGCTCAATTTTTTCCCCCTTCTTACATAGCCAGTGATGTTTTCAGCCCTCAGCTGGTGGTTTGGCAGCTCATCATGGATGTGTGCCTCAGCTGTTATGCCAACCTGTAATTGAATCTGGAACTCCAGGAGGACAGCCAAGAAGTGGTGACAGAGCATCGATCACTGTGTGGCGGAAAAATGGGTAAGAAGAGCACTAAAATGAATGTTTAACTCTGGGATAGATATTGGGCTCTGATTCGCATTTTTTCTTGGATACAGCTGTAGTAATGTTTGAAGAGTCAGTTGTTTCCATTTCTGAGTTCCCACAAAGAATAGAACATGTCTTTTTTTTAGAACATATCACATGCTGAACTACAATTATTGATTTACTTGTCTGTTTCTGCCATTAGATTGATGCCAGGACCATGACATCATTGTGTGTGTACCTTGTACCAATTGTTAGACTTCATAGGAGACCCAACAAAAAGCATCTCTCATTCCCATTCTTCAAATTTTGTACAAATTTATAATTAAGATAAAGGGTTAATAGCAAACACTGACATAACATTTTCCTACGCAGTTGCCATTAACTCTTTTAATCTATAATAATTCTGTAAAAATAGACACAGGTGTTATTCCATTTTACACATAGGGAAACTGAGAGAGGTTAAGTAGTTTGACAAAGTTCATCCAGCTTAAACAGAAATTTTTTACAGTGTGCACAACAAGTCAGAGAGAGAGCAAAATGTCAACTCTTTCAATTATGGGGGTGATAGAGATTGTGGTTTAAGTGAAAAGCAACAATGCATTTCATAATACTGTGCCCTAATCTTGAGTAGTATGAGAATACTGTAAGCCTCCCCAAAGAGAAGCTTCAAACATTAAGCGTAGCTTAGTGTTTAAATTTACAGTCCATGGTCTTCTGAAGCAGACATTGTTTAGACATCCTTTGGAATCAAAATAAAAAATTTCTAAGAGCAGAGAAGAACACATGTCCTCTTAAGGCAAAGAGAGCCCAAAAAGAGATCAAGAAGGACCTGAGCACCCCAGTTTTTCTCCCTGGCCCACCATTCTGATCGGTCAATCCATCTGCTTTGGAGAGAGAAATCAAAAGGTTGCACTGATTGATATCACTTCCGTTGGAAACATAAACCAGAATAAAGGATGCTTCCCAACCAATATTCCCATGACATTAGTCCCCTTAACCTATTTTGCTTAACCTTAAATATATGATCAAAATGAAATGGTTTTCTCCTTGGGGAGGAGATTGTCGACCCATTAGGGTTATTTAATTTTACCTCCATAAAGGTCTTTCCCATACCAATCACTCCTCCACGGATGACTCTCCTCAGGCTGCTGATGACAGTGAAGCTGATTCCCCACTAAAATATGTAATTAATTAAACTAATTCTAAGCCCATCATAGCCAACTTAAATTTACCTGCCTATTTTCTCAACCCTGCATTCTGTTTAAGCAAATTACCAGGAAACAAAATTAACCCAATAATAAAACTCCTAATCTAATGTAATAAAAGAGTAATATGCAAATTAACCATCACTCTGAGACACCTAAGCCACACCCACCAGCCAAGCCATGCCCACCAGCCAATCACAGCGGCTGTATGCAAATTAACCCATCCAAGATGGTGGCTGGAAGCCACAGAGCTAGAGCAAACAGGAGCCTTCTGCTGCACCAGTGAAGGAGTTGAAACTGCCTGCCTAGGCCAACCGGGCCTCTGCTCAAGGCAACAATGTTTCAATTATAGAAGCCACGGAGCTGAAGCAAACAGGAGGTTTTGTTGCCTGACTAGGCCTCTGCTCCAGGCAACAAAGTTTCAATTATAGAAGATAAATAAACCTGAAGATAAAAAAACCCAGAAACCTGATTCCAGCCAGGCTTGCTGGGACGTTGGGTCAATGGGAGCTTTGGGCAGCCTGAAAACGGCCCTCAGCCTCTCATCCAGGCTGGCCACACTCACTGAGGGTTCCCACTGGGGGTCTTGGCCAGCCTGCAAACAGCCATCAGCCACTCACCCAGGTTGGCCAGGCACACCAGCAGGTGGACATCCCCCGAGGGGTCCCAGACTGCGAGAAGACACAGGTTGGGCTGAGGGACCCCCCACCCTGAGTGCACAAATTTTTGTGCACCAGGCCCCTAATACCTAAATATAAACTCCCTTCCAGGATCAAATTCCTTAGGAGAAAATAAGTCCATAGACCAGATCTCCTTGAAAAATCATGTTTTAATACATAAAAATTCAAAGTAATTAAAGTCCAAAATCAAATTTCTTGTCCTTGGGTATGAAAATAAAGTCAATTCCTTTCTGTATTCTGCTGAGTTTAGTTGAGGATGTTTCCTCAATGCCTGAATAGAGTTTGGTCCTTTTAGAAATCATAGCCAGTGTTGTCCATCAGGCAGTTCCTTTGGACCACAGGAGTTGAATTAGTTCTATTTTAACTCCAGTATGTTCATTACTTTTTGAAGAGTTCAAAGATGTATTAGAACTTAAAAGATTATTCTAGTCCTTCTGCAAACCTAGATATATAGAAAAAAAAGGCAATTCCCAGTCCTCAAGCCTGAATCTTAGTCAAATAAGCCTAAAAGTTAGGGCTGCCAAAGAATATAGCAAAGATTCAATATTTGAAAGTAGTAGGTATATGGGTAAATTTTTTATTTGGGCTCCAAAAAATGTCTAAACAATGCCTGCTTAAGAAGATCATTGACTGTTCATTTAAACTCAGTTGGGAGATTTTTTTTTTTTTAACAAACGTTAATTTGGGCACTGGACTTTGATCATGTCTGAGAGAGATCCCAGAAAGTGCCATTTGATATGTAGAGTCTTCTAAGGTTTAGAAATTTGCAATAGCAGCAATCTAAGCATTGTATGTAATCTATTTTCCCCCACTCATTGTATGTAAACTTTCCTAATTTCCATTTCTCCTTTGATCCCTGTGTCCCTGGCCATCCTCCATTGAGAATAGCTCTTTCTACAAGCATGTTTCACACTCTCATGCTGCCAGTCACTCTTGCTCCAATGCCTCAGTGTCTGTTAGCAAAGCCCCTGCTATGGAAATGATTAGGCCTATGAGGGCTACCCTGAGAGAAAGTTTCTCCCTGTCCCCACCTGGGTTTCTGTGGGACTAACATCCTAGAACCGAAGCTTCTAAAACATGTACTTGGGGGCCTTGTCAGACCAAAATCTCTCACATGTGTTCTTCAAATACAGTAAAACACAGAAAGAGCTTAGTAATTGGCTAATACAGGACCAATTTGAAGTCCATTTGTGTGGCAGAGGAGGGGATAGAAGTAGAGGCTGGTGTGACAGAGAGCATGTGAGGCAATTGGGACAGAGAGAATTATCTTTTCTACAAGAGAAACCTGAGTCAGAGAGAAGTCGACCTAAAACCTCCTTCGCCTGATGTCAGCCACCTTTATTACTAACAAACCTAATAGAAAACTTCACATGGGTTTGAGGCAAATTGGGTTTCATTATACTAATCAGCCTTCATATTAGATTGATAGCTCTGGTCACAAGCATCAAGAGGAAATCACACACTGCCCCCTCCCACCCCCGCCCCTCCAGATTAAAGCAAAACTTTTATTGTTAAGCATAACATAAGACCTAGAGCTGACCAGATAGGTTCCAAAGAGAAGGAAAAGAATAAGGAGCTGAGTTGCGCCAAGTTCCTCTTTGAGATGCTCCAGTGAGGTAGATCATGCCCAGCCTGGGAAGATGTGAGTGTGTAGGGTAGAGAGACACCAAATGAGGTCTTTTCTCATAGAAACCTGAAGGTAGGAAACAGAGTTCCCCACCTCAGCCCCAGGATCCCTAGAAAACAGCTACCTTTATTCCTGTAGGCGGTAGGCATGCTATAGGTAGTTAAAGAATATTTGTTGAAAGAATAAACACTTCCTTAATCACACACATATAAGATGGCATATGTTAGAACTCAGAGAGACCTCTTTTATTCCCCCACAGAACCAAATACTTCATCTCCTCGCAGCACAGTATTAGCTGACAGCACGAGTCACTGTAGATGTTATGAATTTCCTCCTCACATCCTTGTGTGGGTTTTCCTATCTTGGCTTGTGAAACAGTAGTTACTTTTAAACTCCTGTTCTCACTAAGTCAATGTGCAGGACAGAGTTATGGAAAGACTATGCAGGAAACTCAGTGTGAATCAAAGCTCTGCCTCTGCTTTGCCCATGAACTTAGGACAATCAACTATCCTCTTAACTTGAACTCTGCTTCAAAATGAAGGGGTTGAAATCCAAATACAGCTTTTAACATTTCACATAGCCTAGTAGTCTATTTATCTAAAGCCAAGATCTCCAAGGAAAAAAGAAAAGCAGCTCACTACCTCTGCACAAGGTGTACATTTGCAGACATTCGGTATTAGGTTGAATATTTCAAATAGAACTTCAGAGACCCATTAAAACTGTTTGCTATTAGATAACGAAGAAAGAGGATTTTGTATGATAATACATGACAAGATAATCCCTCCTATTCCAAAGGTCATGAATAAATTATCTCTGGTAAGTAATACTTTTAATATATAACACATCATAGTTAATGGAGATTGAATGAAAATTAGTTTTTTTTTGGTAATTGTTATAAGATCCCACTAACCCCCATAGTCAATCTCTGCATCACAACTGCAGCCACTCATGCCATTGGTGGAGAGCTAGTGCATCAAGTGATGTTGGCTCTATTATTCTGCTGTCCTCAGTAGCAGGACTGTGAGGGAGAGAGGCCACCCCCATGTTGCTATTAGGACTCTGCTGTGAACCCAGGGCTCACTCAGGACAAAATTCTGAAGCAGGTGAATCTGTATCACATGTCCCATGAACAGCTCTGCTTGACCACTTGTTAGACGCCAGTGCTTCTTTCATTTGGGAATACAAGGGACTGACGATGCCATCACTAGAACAGCATGGCACACTCCAGTGCATGATTTACAACCAGGGAACAGGAAGGTTAACTTAACTTTTTCTTTTGGTTTATATCTTAAACCTCCTGAGAATGCTGGCTGCTTGCTACTTTATAAAACCTGGGTAGTAGAAAAGAGACAGCCCACCTCTTACATTCAAATGAGAAAGGAGATGATATAACAAGTTATTATGTCCTGGTAATGGTCTTGGGTAACAAAGGATGAGGAGTCCCTCAAGATGAGACACAAGCTTGACTTCATAAGAATCTCTTTGTTTTCACCTCCTGAAATATAGATCTTGAATCTATATTCTTGACACTTGAGTAATTAAAGGCAAAGAAACTCATTCACACCAAGCTGAGAAACTGTGGATAATATTTGATTATTAATGTCAATTGTGAGTAGAAAACAAAAGGACTTTGCTGAAAAACTTTCTGTCTAAACTTTCTCTCATATTTCCTGAATTCTCCTTAATGTTTTATTTTTAATCTTTATTGTCGGAAGTATTACATATGTCGCCCTCCCCCCCCCATTGACCTCATCTAGCCTGCCCTACCTCCCTTGTCTGTGTCCATTGGTTATGCATATATGTCATACAGTTTCTTTGGTCAGGTTCTCAACAAAGCATTTTATGTAGTTCATGATTTTGATTTGTCTTGTTACTGGTGATGTTGACCTCCAACTATTAGAAGGTGGTTGCTGCTGGACTTTTCTACTATAAAATTGCTACCTTTGCCTGTATAGTTAATCCATATTTTGTGGGAGTGCTTTGAGACAATGTAAGTCTAGTTTGTTCTAAAGCATTTACCCACTGATTTTAGCATCTAAGAGTGAATCTTATCAGCTACACTATTACTGATGATTTGTTTCTCATTTTTTCCCTTGCCTTAAGTATCTATCCCCACTTTTCCCTTCTGGTTGATTTCTATTCATCCTGCACATTCCAGTTCAAGATGGTTTCTCCTTTGGGAAACCTTTCCAGACTGCCCAGACAGATAAAGAATTCTTTTCTCCACACTTCCTTAGTGGCCCATACATAGTTTCACAATACACATCACCCTGTTTATTGGCTGTTTTTATTTCCTTGTGAGTCCCATAGAATATTCTTGAGGGAGAACCCACTGGCTTGTCATTGTTTCTACCAATGCCGCCCTAGCAGTGTCTGGACTATAATAGCCATTCAATGTATGTTCAGAGAATAAATCAATGAATGAATGCATCTGCTATATTCTTTCCAAAATTTATTTCTAGGCTGATTCTGATTTTCTGCCAAAATATTTTTCCTTTGGGAAATATATTTCATCAAGTTTCTGGCATCAGCCTTATTTAATCCTCTAAAAACCAAATGAAAATCCTATTTGCTGCTATTTTTTCTAGCTCTTATCATACAATGGCCTACCTTTTACCCCTCAACTTGTGATTCAGCTTTTAAGTGTACTTTCAGGGGCAAAAAAGAAGAAACTGCTCTTTCATTCATTTTGCTAAGCCTCTTCCTGTTTCCTACTCTGATCCTGACACATGAGCTTCCTTAATCCTTGGTGATATTTTCCCTCCTGCGTGTTTGCTTTATTCTGTAAATTCAAGAGAGGTTTTCCAAAACTGCCTTTATTCCCCTGAAGAAGAAAAACAAACCATAAAAACTGTATATTTTGTTAAAAGTTCTCATTATTATTATTAGATAATTAATTGTTTGAATCATTAATGCAAGAAACCAGATATGCATATGGATGAAGAGCCTTTCTGGCTATGTGCCCATAGACATGTCAGCAATAACTAATATAATTGTAGATGCTCAAATGAAATTGCCTTCTTCCTCCTTCTCCTTCTCCTTCTCCTTCTCCTTCTCCTTCTCCTTCTCCTCCTTTCTTCTCCTTCTTCTTCTTCTTCTTCTTCTTCTTCTTCTTCTTCTTCTTCTTCTTCTTCTTCTTCTTCTTCTTTTTCTTCTTCTTCCTAGAGGCCTGGTGCACAGCACTCAGGGGGGAGGGGGTTCCTCAGCCTGGCCTGTGCTCTCTTGCAGTCTGGGACCCCTCGGGGGATGTCCACCTGCTGGCTTAGGCCCGCTTCCCAGGGGGATTGGGCCTAAGCTGGCAGTCAGACATCCCTCTGGTAGCCTGGGAGCCCTCGGGGATGTCCACTTGCCAGAGGGGAGCAGGCCTAAGCTGCAGTCAGACATCCTTAGAGAGGCTCCTGCCACCACCACTATCGTGGCAGCTGTCAGCTTGGCTTGTGGCTGAGCAGAGCTCCACCTGTGGAAGTGCACTGACCACCAGGGGCAGTCCTGCATTGAGCGTCTGCCCCCTGGTGATCAGTGTGTGTCATAGTGACCAGTCATTCCCAGTGGTTCTGCTGTTAGGGTCAATTTGCATATTACCCTTTTATTATATAGGATTATTCTTATTCTTATTCTTATTCTTATTCTTATTCTTATTCTTATTCTTATTCTTATTCTTTCTTATACATTAAAATCCTTCCATTCCTAATCCCTAACATCACTCCTTTGAATCCTCTTAGCACTTTGGACCCTCATAACACCTCATTTTGGTAGCTACTTTAGACTATATTGTGGCCATATGGAGTTATCACACCCTTCTTGATTTATTATATTCTACCTACACTAGACCAGGAATTCCTTAAAGGTTGAGAATGAGGTTTATACTCTATCATTAGTGCCTATTGCTATGCTGGGAATATAAACTCAATGACTACCATATTTTTCCATGTATAAGACACCCCATGTATAAGACACCCTCGACTTTTTCAACCCAAAATTAAGAAATCAATATTTTAAACATTTTGCTGGTTTTCCTCTTAAGACCTTCTTCCTTTTTTTGGCACTTTAAGGAGTTGTTCTTCCTGTTTTCTCCACTGTCTGATCATACACTCAGTGAGAGGAGGTCCATATTGTCTCTCTGCAGCTCTATTTCCATGCTCTTTCACATAGCTGATTATTTCAGTTTGAATTTTGCAGAGTAAGACAATCACTTACCGGTATTTATCTTTTTATTTTTTGACATCTTAATGAACTCAGAATGCTCCAGTCCCTGTTGCATCTGTGCACTCTCCACCTCCATCTCCAATTACGGCATAAGCTGATGTCAGTAACAATAAGGCTCGTGTTTGGAAGAAGCCTGTTGACAAGGTACGGGCAACTATGCACCCACGCAGCTTCCTCCTCTACTGACTTCTGGGTATAAGACACCCCTTGATTTTCAGTCTAATGATTTTAGAAAAAAAATAGCATCTTACACATAGAAAAATATGGTATTTGTGGAATTAAATTAGCTTTTCTTCTTTCTAAAACAGAAAACAAAGAGACTGATAAGTTGGGGCAAGGCATGTCAGAAATTAACAATTACAGAATCATAACCTGGTATTTTCATTGATAAAATGTTGTCGATACGCACATTTTTAGTAGAACAAGGCTTCAAGAAGTTCTGAGGAGGTAGAGAAAGAAATAAACAATTGATATTTTAACAAGAAATATGAACTCTAAAATGAGACCTGAAAATACCAAAGATTCATTTGGACTCAAATTATGTAATACTTTTCTAATAGTTGGTGATAGTCAACAAAAGAAATATAAATAAGTTGTAAAAAAAAAATCTCTTGGTCCTGCATCTCCTTCCAGCTACTGTCAATTTTTCTTCTGTCTTTAGAGAAAAACCATTGACCGTTTTATCTACAATATTTCAACTTTCTTACTTTCCATTTTTTAACTCTATAATCTGGCTTGTTTCCTCAATAATCAAATTTTATCAATGTTACTAGCACCTTGATCTCACTAGATTCATCAGTTAATTCAATGTCTATATAGTTTCAACCATTCAGCAAGATCTAAAATACTCTCTTCACTTTATTCTCTATGAAATTTATTTATTTCATAAATGGCTTTACTTCCATTTTATTTGCCAGTTTCATTCCCTCTATACTTTTATGAATATTGTCCTGCTCATTCTTGGCCCTGGACCCTGTTGTCAGTCCCCCAGTTACCTTCCATTACCATGATCTCCTATAGCATTTACATGATAGTCACCAATTTTTATTTCCCATCCAGACCTTTCTCTGACCAGACTTGTCCCTAACTGAGTAGTTAGTAGTAATAGTAGTAGTTCAGAGGTATATAAAACATAACATGTTCATATCAAAACTCTTTATTCCCACTTGGACCGCCATCCACTGACAACACACACACACACACACACACACACATACACACATACACCAAAAGACTGCTCCTTCACTATCTTTCTCATTGAAGCCACCACTTGCTAAAGCTTAGCTGGGGCCTGTGCACAGATGAAGATTGCACACAGAAAAATTCTAGATGGCTCCATTCTTTCCAATCCTTTTCCCACCCTAACTTACCCACATCTAATCCATCAGAAAGTTCTGTTGGATTTGCTCTCAATGTATAATCAAATCCCATTACTTCTGTTCAGTTCTTCAAATATCACACTCCTCTGAGACGTCATCTTCTTCATGGACTTCACAAATCGACTCACAACTGGTCTACTTGCTTCTATCTTTGCCATACTATAGAATATTCTCTACAGAGCTCTTTATTTTATTTTTTAAATATATTTTTATTGATTTCAGAGAGGGAGAGGGACAGAGATATAAACATCAATGATGAGAAAGAATCATTGATTGGATGCCTCCTGCATGCCCCCTACTGGGGATTGACTCTGCAACCCAGGCATGTGCCCTTGACCAAAATCAAACCTGAGACTCTTCAGTAGGCCGACACTCTGTCCACTGAGCCAAACTGGCGAGGGCTCTATAGAGCTCTTTAAAAACGACACATCAGATTCTATCACTTTCCTGCAATTCTCTTCCCCTGCCTCTCATCACATTAGAATAAAGCCTCCCTCCTCCCTTGGCCTACATAACTTGGCTTTTGCTACTCTTCAGCCTTAACTCCTGCTATGCTCCTCTTCACCTTCTCCACTTCAGCCACACAAACCTCCTAGACGTTTCTACAACACTCCAAGCTGGTTTCTGTTTTGAGAACTTTAAACCTGCTATTCCCTTCCTACGCTAATCTCTCTCTGTTGAACACTGTTTTGTTATATCTGCACACAGCTTGTTTCTACATATATCTTCAGGTCTCTGCTTGGATATTATCTCCTCAGAAAAGCCTATCCTGACATTCATTCTCAAATAGCCTTTTCATTACCTGTGCTTTTTGTCCTTTGATTTCTCAGTAATACTACAATCTGAAAATATATTATTAAATACTAGACGTGTGGTGCACGAAATTCGTGCACGGAGTGCATCCCCCCTTGAGGGATGTCTGACTGCCCGTTTAGGCCCGATTCCACCTGTGGGATTGGGCCTAAACGGACAGTCAGACATCCCTTTCACAATGCAGGACTGCTGGCTCCCGACCTCTTGCCTGCCGATTGCCCCTAAAAACTCCCCTGCCATCCTGATCAATGCCTAACTGCTTCTGTGCTGGCCTGATTGCCCTTAACTACCCTCTCCCTGCCAGGATGGTCCCCCCAACTGCCCTCACCTGCAGGCCTGGGTCCCCTCAAACTGTCCTCCCCTGCTGGCCTGGGTCCCCCCCAACTGTCCTTCTCTGCCAGCCTGGTCCCCTCTAACTGTCCTCCCCTGCCAGCCTGGTCCCCCCCAATTGTCCTCCCCTGGAGGCCTGGGTCCCCCAACTGCCCTCCCCTGCAGGCCTGGGTCCATCCCAACTGCCCTCCCTTGCTGACCATCTTGTGGTGGCCATTTTTGACCACATGGGGGAAACCATTTTTGACCACATGGGAGCAGCCATCTTGTGATGGTCAATTTGCATATTACTCTTTTATTAGATAGGATACTTGTTTACTATGTAGTACTATGTAATTTTTATCTCCTTTACCGTAATTTAAATGCAGGGAATTTGTCCTACTTGTCACTGGATTTCCAATGCTCAGAATAGAGCCAGGCATCTACTAAGTATTCCATGAATCAGTGTTGTATTTTTTAGAGAGAGAGGAAGGGAGAGGGATAGAGAGATAAAAATAATGATGAGACAGGAAGTCATTGATTGGCTGCCTCCTGCACGTCCCCCAGTGGGGATCAAGCCTGCAACCCAGGCATATGCTCTGACTGGGCATTGAACCAGCAACCTCTTGGTTCCTAGGTCTACACTCAACCACTGAGCCACACCAGCTCGGCTCAAAGTTGTACTAATGGCTGAATTAATCAGTCATATGCATTTAATTTTGTACATGGCTCCTTTATAATTCTATAATTTTTCTTTATGTCTTAATTCCCAAAGAGAAAGATTCATTGAAGCAAAAAAATCTCTCTGACAAGGGGAGATCAGGAATGATACCTAGCTGAACAAAGGCCAATTCTAGAAATAGTTGACAAATTGGCTGAGTTTTTGGTCAATTCATTTTTTAAAGTCACCTGCTGAATGTGTAGGCTTTTGCAGTCACTGGATCAGCCATGCAGGCAATCCAATTCAGTCTCAGAGGGGAAAATAGATTGAATGTTCTTAAACCTATATTTTCAACTCTCTCAGCATGATCAGTCTATACTTTGGACAATTTCTGAATAGAAACCATGAACTTTATGAAAACCTCCGTAGGTGTTAACCTTGTTGCATCTACTTCTGCTGCATGCTTTTCTTTCTGTGTTCAAGCATTGAAAAAAAACATATTTGCCCTTGTTACTAGAACAACTAATGTCAGGCAGTTGATTAGAATCTCTTCTAATCCTCATGTTTCCTGAAGTCATGTTAACAGAAGGGAAAAAGAGCAACAATCACATTTGCAGTTATTCTAAAGAAATCCTCATCTTCATCTTCAGGTTTGAGCACTAATTTAACAGCAAAACTCATCACAGAACAGAGAATAGAAGCACATTTTAGCAGTTAAGCTTCAGGCTGGCTCCATCTGAACTAAATACTTTGTAATCTCTCTTTAAACAAAAGCTTTAGCCTTTGTAATCCTCCTCTTTACCTATCCCCATGAAGCCTCCTGAGCTTGAAGCTGCTGCTCATGTCATTTTTATAAACAACCTAGATCTCTGCCCACAGATTGCTTTCCAAGGGTGATGGCAGCAGCATCAACTTAGCTCAAGTGTCATGACTCGCATTTTGTCTCCTGTGGAGACAACTGCCCAAGCAGAGCCTGAGCATTCTTTGCTTCTATTCTCCCTGCACACACATCCTGTTACTGAGCAGCCAACCACCCAATGGGCCTGGGTCATTAAAGCATGACTGAGAGACTACGGTGTTGGTCTGCACCTTCTGTTCTTAAAATTCAAAGAAAAGCCTTCCATTTGTCATGTAAATACTCACTGTAGCACATTGTACCCCTGGCTCCTCCCAAAGTCTGGTATCTATAATAGGGTCCTTCTGTGCCTGTGAACTTCCGTTACCATTCCTGAGGGGAAACAGCAAGGAGGCTCAGGCTCCATGATGCCAAACTGAGGCCCTTAGGAAGCGTAGTCTAGCCATATTGACATGCCTTATTGTGATCCAGTCACTGTGGACTTTCCAACAGGCATCTTTACTACATGCTGAGGAATACCTGCATCTATAAATAATGAAATTTACACTTCAGATAAAAAAAAATGTATTATATATTAGAGGCCTGGTGCACAAATTTGTGCACCAGTGGAGTCCCTCAGGCTGGCCTGATGGACTGGGCCGAAACCAGCTCTTTGACATCCCCTGAAAGGTCCTGGATTGTGAGAGGGTTCAGGTCAGGCTGAGGGACCCCACGAGTGTACAATCAGGGCCCAGGAGGGACACAGGAGGTTGGCCAGCTGGGGAGGGCTCCAGGGTATGTCCATCCCATCTCTCTCAGTCCTGGTTGACTAGACCCCAGTAGCAAGTAACCTACCAGTCAGAACATCTGCCCCCTTTTGGTCAGTGCACGTCACAGTGAGAAGTTGAGCGGCCTTTGCATATCATTAGCATATTATGCTTTGATTGGTTGAATGGATGACCAGATGACTGGACACTTAGCATATGAGGCTTTTATTATATAGGATATGCATACATATATACATACGCACATATATACAACTATGCAGAAACATTGGAGAGAGCATTCACCTCTTATAGCATCTATAATAGCAGGAACATGTGTTTGCCTGTGTGTGGACACACACACATACACACACAGAAAAACTCATCCATGAAAGAGCAGTTGTTCTTGTAGATTCTTATAAGCCTGAACTCTATTCGTGGAAGAAAAACAGTCTCTGGATAAAGACCACTTTTGACTTCATCTCTAATGCAGAACTCTACACTCAGCCTCATTGATCATAAAGTTGCCATAGCTGAGAATAGAGAAAACTGAATTCTCAAGTAGAGGCCTATTTTAATGGAAAAAGCATGGGCTTTAGAATGAAGGAGACCTGGATTTGAATCCCTCATGTCATATATAGTATTTGTCCAGCTATGAGCAAATACCTTCAATTCTCTCAGCCTTAGTTTCCTCACATGCATAATGTTTCTTGGAAGCATTAATGATATGTTAAGAGTGGCTTTAAACAGGGTAAGACCTGAAGGAATGATAGATAGCTGCTATTATCGGTCAACTCTACTCTTATTGAATAAGACATACAACCTTTCCTGGCTCTGGTTTCTTCCTCAAAGAATGAATTCTAGTGTTTGAAGATTCAAAACTTATATTCATGAAAGGAGAATGTTATAAAGAATCAGGATTTTTCTCCGACAAAATCTGATGGATTTCTTCCTTTTCCTTGGTATTCCTGGGTAGGCAAAAACGGTGTCTCTACATTTGTACATGTTAGTTAAATGGGGCAGGATAATGATAAGTCCTCAGGGAAGAAAGTGTAAAATCTCTACTCTCATCTTGGTTTTGTTCTCTCTCTCCCTCTGTTTCTCTCCCTCTCTCCAAATGTCAAGTGGAGAACGAATTATCTCAGTCTTATATTGCATAAGATTATTAACATGAACACCCTTATAAAACTATATACAAACATAAACTATTATTCTTAACTATTTCATCATCATCACAGACATAATTCTAAATCACAGTATCTCTTGTTTTCATTTGTTATAAATTATGTTCAACTCTGGACTCTCCTACAAAGCCATAATTGAAAAAAGTTAATGTTCCCCAAGTGCTCTGCACAGAGAACACTGGATGAAGGGATCATACTATTTTGCATTTGAATAGTTTTACAAGAGCTCTCTTTTTTATACCCCATATCTGATTTGTATTAAGCAATTTCATTTATCACCCAGGACTGCCACTTACTTCCAGTTTCTGCTGGACTCAGTGTCATTTTTAAAATGTGTGTGTATACAAGGACTCTCTTTTTTCTTTATTTAAAAGGTGGGTAGCAGAATTTAGAAGAGATTAATTAGGATGGATGCATAGATAGATAGATAGATAGATAGATAGATAGATAGATAGATAGATTATAGATAGATACTATTTTCAGTTGACTAGCTAGCATGTTTCACTTGTTTGTAGGTGATTAATAGCCTAAATAATAAAGAGCTAATATGCTAATTAGACCGAACAGCAGAACAACTATCTGGACAACCTTTTGGACGAAGCCAGAACCTCCAAGAGCCAAGGCAGCTGGGAGGCTGCGAGGGCCGAGCCCTTTACATGAATTTCATGCATCGGGCCTGTAGTATCCTAAATTTGCCTTCAAAAGACAAGAACTGGTCATCCCTTCTCATATTGATTAAAGTATCTACAATAACCAACATCCACATGGTAAAAATACTCTTTGTCTCATGCTGGTGAACAAATGAAGAATTGCACTGACCTGTTTTTCTTTAATGAAGTGAACTATTTTCAATCTTTAAAGGTTTCCTCAAATTGCCTAAATCCCACTTGTTTTTTCAGCTGGAAGGGGCTTTTATGAGTCAAAGTGATAACTCTTCACATGGAATCTTCTGTAAATGAATTACTAAAGCCAGAAGCCCCCACTACAGAACAAATGCTACAGATAAGATGGAGTGTCACAATTTACACCTGGAACCTGCTTGACTCATCTTTAGCAGCATTTTGATTTGTACTTCTGTGTAGGTACAGCAGTTGTCTGTTACTGAGCAACAAATGACCACAAATCTTGTAGCTTAAAACAGCACACATATTTATCTCACAGTTTTCCTGGCTCAGAATTTGGGACACTTTTTATCTGGCTCTTTTGTGTAAGGCCTCATAAGGCTGCATGCAAAGTGACAGCCAGACTGAGTTCTCATCTGAAGGCTTGACTGGGAAATCACTCATTTCCACACTCACTCAGATTGTTGGCAGAATTCATTTCCTTGCAGCTGTAGGACTGAGGGTCCTGGCTTCTTACTGGTTGGAGGCTGAAGGGTGCCCTCAGCCCCATTCTCAAGTCTGACCATTTATTCTCACACTAGTCTCTTGCCAGGCTGCCATTCTTAATCCTTTCCATTTATCAAAATCTGGCCAAACCTTCAGGCTGCATCTTAAATCCCTGCAATTCCCCTCCTCTGCTCCAGTTGTCTCAACCTTGGCTGTATAATAGACTCTCCTGGGAGAGTTAAATGAAAAAAAAAAATAATAAGGTCCAAATTCCTAGCATGCTTATTTAGTTGGTATAGGATGGAGCATGGACACTGGAATTTAAAGAGGTCCTAGGTCATTCTAATGTGAAGCAAGTTTTGAGGACCACTCTTACACTTAATTCCATTCAACTTGAATGATCACATTCCATTTTGTAATTTAATTACATTTCCATGTTTCAATGTCTCAGCTTAGAGTGAAAAAGCCCCTTGCTCTTCCAATTATGGAACCTTCTTTGCTCATTTAGTCAAGAAGGCTGTTTCATCTTTAAAATATAAATCAGCCTGGCTGGTGTGGCTCAGTGGTTGAGTGTCGACCTATGAATCAGGAGGTCATGGTTCAATTCCCTATCAGGGCACATGCCTGGGTTTCAGGCTTGATCCCCTATAGAGGGCATGCAGGAGGCAGCCCATTATTGATTCTCTCATCATTGATGTTTTTACCACTCTCTCCCTCTCTCTTCCTCTCTGAATTCAATAAAAAATATATTTAAAAAATAATTTAAAATATAAAACATATTCCAGTTGTCTTGAGCTTATATGTAAGAAGAAAGCATGTCCCTTTGGGGCATGGGGCTGTGAACCACTTCCTGGTTAATAGTCGTCATGTGCAAAGAATATCAAAGCCTTACTTCCCAGTAAAACAGGAGTTAACTAGATGTTGGAATTTAAGGGGTTCTATGCAGAGCCTTTGATTTAAGTATCTGTTTTACTCTTGGTGCCACATTAACTGAACTTCTGTCATTAGAGATTCATTTATTTGGATTAAGCTTTCACCTCTTTGGGAGTTTTTCATTAGTCATAAATAATACTAGAAGGATTCATTAAGACCTTTGTGTGAAATAGCTCATCGGGTCACTGCTACTTGTGACAAGAGGAGGCACATACAATTACCATTCATAACAGCCTTTATTCGTCTCCAGGTCTCCAGACTGTGCTCTCCATAAAGGTAGTGATGTGCCTGTATTAACTCTTATAACCTCAGCACCTAGATCAGTATCTGGCACAAAGCAGATTCATAGGTAAGCATTTTTTGAATGAATGAGTGATTGATGAATAAAAGAATGAATTAGCATATGTGAACAAAGGTGTGGCCATAATCAAGGCATGAATCATGAAAGGAGGAAAAGAAAGAGAAATAAAAATATAGAATTTGTGGAGGAAAAACATGATGTCACAGTTTTATGGAGATCTGAGGCTGCAGACCTCACAGAGAAAGTGTATTAAAGACAACTCACTAATAGTTCTATTTTGAGGCTTATGACTTCTCTGCTGGGACTCACCCTCACTCACCGCCCATCTTTCTTCTTCAATAACATAATAATACTAGGGGCCCGGTGCACAAAAATTTGTGCACTCGGGGTGGAGGGAGTCCCTCAGCCCGGCCTGTGCCCTCTCACAGTCTGGGACCCCTCAGTGGATGTCCTATGATGGCCCCAGTCTGCCAGGAGCCTTTTGTGTGTGTGTGTGTGTATGTGTGTGTGCCACCACTGGGGACCTGGCCCCAGCTGCATCTGAGGCTCAGAGCAGTCCTCCTGTGTGTGTCTACCTGCTGGGGGCCTGCCCCCAGGCACACCGTGGAGGCTTGGAGCAGGCACCCCCTCTATGTTGATCTCTCAAACTCTTGCCCTCCCCTGCATGTTGTTCTCTTTTTTGAGCTGTGACCAGGGCTGGGTGCTGCCTGCCTCCCAAGCTTGCCTACTGCCCATCTTCCTCCAGCCAC
>PVJC01011203.1:0-33322 GCA_004026665.1 Murina feae
CCCGCAGCCACCTCTGAAGTTTCCCCCACGGCCAAGGTTGTCGTTCCCACCAAACCACCTCCACGAGCCACACCGAAGTTTCCAGAACCACTTGGCCGGAGGAAGCACTGGCCATGTCTGCTTAGACAGGCTCTCCTCACTCCTCAGCTGTGGCCGTTCGCAGTGTGGCGCTTCGGAACGACAGCCTTGTCTAGAGTCATGGCCATCACAGGCCACCAAAGCAAAGCCTCTCTTCTCCCACTGCCTCGGCCAGTCGTGGTTTCAGTCGCTCCAGTCTCCCCACACTATTCAAAACAACCCCTCGGGGATGTTCTTCAGGGTCATCTTCCACACCACCCACAAAACCTTTCCACGGCCACGTGGGCACCGGGCTTTGAGAATTCTCTCTGAGAATTCTCATGCAGCCCTCACTCATGGCTGCATCTGCCTCCCCCACAGTGGCATTGTGACAAACCAGAGTCTCCGGAGCCCTTGGTGTTTGGATCTCTCGTCCCCACAGCCTGTGAGCGTCCCCATGGCTCAGGATGGCTCCTCAGACTCCCATCGGCTGTTTCAAAGCTCAAAGCTCTGATGAAGAGCTTTCCACAGCTGTTCCAGCTCTTTGGGGGGCTGACTTAAACACCCCCACGATGCTTACTCAGTGTCCTCTGCCAACAGAAAGGAGCCCAAAAGTTCTTTTAATGGCCTACAAATTATCCCCATCTCTTTAACAGGATTTCCTGCTGCCTCTTCCTAGTCCCCCAGACAGACTCCTTGCTGGTCCTCAACCCTCTAAACCCATTTCTGTCTCTGGGTTTTTGCACTTGCTGTTCTCTCTACCTAGAATCCTTTCCCTAAGCTTCCCTGCTCTCTTATCTTAGAGGCTTTTTCTGATCATCCAGCGTAAAAGAGCACACCTCCTTTTCCTACCATCCCTCACCATTGACCCTACCTGCCCTGTGTCTCTCCACAACTCTTACCCTGTCTGTTACACTTATTTGTTTACTGTTGGTGGTGAAAACTGTACCAGGTATTAGACCGGTGGAGTCAAGACCTGGGTGTAGCAACCTTGGTACTTGAGTTCTGACTAAGAAAGAATTCAGAGCCAAGACTCAAACTATAAGAGAAAGTTTATTTAGAAAGTCACAGCGGTAGAAGAAGTGAACTGTAGAAGAAACTGGCTCAGGAAACAAGTTACAGAAGCAAAAGATGGGCAGTTAGAGCTTGGGGAAAAGAGAGGCAGGGAAAACATGTCCGGGGGAGAGACGCAGGCGTGCTCCCCTGAGAGCTGTGTTGGCTTCTCCATCTTGAGCGTATTTGTTTGGAGGTCTCAGGGGAGGATCCCAACAGAATATCCATCAATTTTTCAGGTGTGTCATTTCGGGGTCTCGGTCTCTACTGATTGAGAGGCACCAGGGCAGAGGTCATTAGACAATGCAGCTGGCCCTAAGGTCAGCCATGGGGTCACTTGGCTGGTTTTGCGGCTTTTCTGGGCCTGGAGCTGACACACAACTAAGGCCTAGGTATCATCCCGAGGGGTTAATGCTTCAGGGCTATTCTCAGAGCCTCTTGTTTAAGGTGAGCAGATTTTAACATTGGTAAAGCGGGACACCATTGATTGCTTGGCCGCCGAAAACCATATATTCCCTTCCCGCTCTCCCGCCGTTCCCTGGCTTGTCGTGCATTCTTTCCAAAAATCGGGACTTTTTTAAAACGCTGCGGGACGCGGGACAAATTGTTAAAAATCGGGACTGTTCTGCCAAAAGCGGGACGTCTGGTCACCTTACTCTTGTTTGTTCCCCCTTCTGTGGGGGTTTAACCCACATGACTGTAAGATTTAATCCGACCCCAAACCAATAAGTTGACCAAGACAAGCAGGGTAAAAGCGAAAGATCGCGTTTATTGATTGCCCTTGGGTGAGGTTCTCCAGTCCAGGAGAAACAGGCCAGGGAAGTCACCCACACACAAACCTGGTAAAGCTTCTTTATGCTGCTGTTGGGCCAATCAGGTTTGTCCGCAGATTGTTGGGGGGCGGGGACAGAGGGTTGATTTGAGTTCAAGTGGGAGTTTGTACAACTGCCCCTTGGCCATCCTGAGAAATCCCAGATGGCCGTTAAGAAGGGTGTTTTTATGGCGCTGGTTTTATCACAGCAGCAGTTTGGCTTTGGGCTGTTTGTTTGGCTCAGTGGGTGGAATCCTGAAGGTCCCTTGTCTGCCCAGCCCCCAGACCTTACAGTGACTAGCAACATGCCAAAGGAGGAAAGGCCAGGGGAGGGTCCAAGCCGCATGACAGTAACATCAAAAGCCAGAGGGTCTAAACTGCATGACCAGCAATATGCTAAGGGAGGAAAGGTCACCCCAGGGGGGAGGTCCTAGTTTTCCCAGTTTTGTCCATTGTTAGGCACCTGGGGCTTTCTGCCTGGGTGACCTTCTGTACCTGGGCCATCCTCCTTGTCCTGCTCAGGCCTGCCTACCTGCCCACCACACCCACCACTGTCGTGTTAACTGCCGTTTGAGGAGGGATTGTGTGTGGTTTTCTGCTGTAACCCAGGGTATGGAATAGTACTGGACACACGGTAAATAGTGAATAAGTGCTTTTTGCATGAACGAAGAAACGATCTCCGCAAGTGAGGAGACTGAGTCCCAAAGAGGTCAAGTCATTTTCCCGAAGGCACGGAGATGGCCATGCCTGAAGAAGCTGGAGAGAAGCCAAACATGCACGCTCCAAAGTCCAGATTCCATAAAAAGCCGCCCTGCTGCGCGCGTCCCCCGATGGCCTCGATGCAGGGCCCATTTGTCCCTGAGGCGGAAGAAGGGCTCCTGCATTGGGTCCATGGCTGGGCCAGGTGGCCCCAGAGGTGCCTTCCATTTCTGAGATTGCTGAGCATCTACAGTTGAGCATCTCTTTTGGTGAGGGCTCTGAGAAGACAAGGTTTGGTAATCGGTCAGGCACATGACTAGAGTACCAGACCAGGATATTGGCATGATATTGTTTAAAAAGAGGTCCCTACCACTGCCCTTTGGGGAGCTAACGCATTAATGTGAGCCTCAAAATGTGAATTATTCCCCTGTTTGCCAATGAATGCAGAATGTGTTTGCATAGCGACCATCAGGAGAGCAGTACAGTGTGTGTGGGGGGGAAAACAGACAAGGCTCCTGGGTTCAATTCTGGGAGTGGATGCTCTGCTCTCCCCAGGAGACCGCTCTGCCGCTAATTACATGAGGAAGGAAATGGGAAAGTGCGTGGCCATGAAGTGATCTTTCTTCTCCCCCAGAATCTTGCTTTGCAAAGAGCTGGTCTTTTGGTTTCAGGACCCTGGGGGCTGATAAGGTAGACTCTTGTGCTCATCTGGGTGGGCAGATTCTGCTAGGAGGACAGTGCTGGAGCTGCCAGCACACAGTGGGCGTGTGTAGGGGGGAGAGTGTGTTGGTGGCAGTGAGCTGTGTGCTGTGGGATGCTGCAGAGTGGGGACGGACTGGGGTTGGGGTGATGCAAAGTGTTAATAGACCAAAGTAATCAACTCCCATTTGAGTCGCACTTAGGAATTTGCAAAGGGTGCTTTGTGTATCTCATCTCCTTGAGTGCGCGACGCTTTTACAAATAAGAAAAAGCTCAGAAAGGTGTGCTGACCTGCCATTCCATGAGGCACTGCTTGGATTTGAACCAGAGTTCATGCCCTTTTCATAACCCCCGGACAATTGTTGACACCTTTCACGATGTCTCTAAGAAAGGGGGCAAACAGGAAGGGGGGAAATACCCACCCGACTCCAGGCTAACAGAAGGTAATGTGTACTGAGGACTTCTGTGCTAAGAAATTGGCTAAGCACTGTACTAGTATATGGGATAGGAGCTATTATTGGTCCATTTCACAGAGGAGAAAAGTGAGATGCAGAGAAGTAAAGTGACTTACCTAAGGCCAGGCAGGAGCAGGCAGTGACGTTCCGCATTGATCAGGATGTTATGTCGCAATATCACACAACTCCAAAATGTCAGTGTGTTAACAAAACAAAGACTCGTTTCTTTCTCAAAGGACATGTTCATCACGGGCTGGCAGCGGGTCTCTGCTTCACTCAGTCCCTGGGGATCCCAGGCAGAGAAGGCCCCACCATCATGGAGCTGCACGGCCTGGAATAATGAGCTCCTGTTGCTATGGCGAAGAGCCGGCAGGTCGCGCACCAGCGATTACATGCTTTGGTTTGGAAGTAACATGTTACCTCTGTTTATAGTACATTGGCCCAGATTAGTCAGGTAGGCCTTGCCAGGGGACTCGGAGAGGGAGAACCCAATATTAGTGAATCCTGGCAAAGCCTATCAGTGTGGCTGTACCGCTTCATCAAGCAGGTGACTCCTGGGTTAAACTGCCTTGATGCATTGCATTTATGGGTTTATTGCCTCCCCTCCCCCCTTTTTCCTCTCCCTCCCTCCCTGCATTCCTCTAGCACATATTGAGCAGCTATATGCCACTCCGTTGGATGATGATACTAAAATAAATGGCGCATGCTCTCCGTCTTTAAATGCCCTTATTTTAAGAAGAAAGCGCTAATGCCAATGTGTCATACACAAACCCCTGTGATGCAATCAGACAAGTGTAAGTGAGGTAAGCAGGATTCAGCCCACCTGTCTGGGACATAGGCAAGGTTTCCTGGAAGGGACGGCCTTTGAGTAAGGTGAGTAAAATGTGGAAATGAAAAGGTGAAAGGGGCTGGGCATTCCAGGCTGAGCGAAGAGCTTGGCCAAGAGCACAGAGGGGCAGGGAAGAGCAAGGGTTACTCCTAACAAGGCACAAATCCATCGGCACAATGTCGTAGGTGAAAGGGAAGGTAGAAGGAGTGGATCCTTTGGGAATTAATGTTTCTTGGGGACCTTAAACTTTCACACTTTGGTGCAAAAGTGCAGACAGGAGCATGTTTGTGCCTCGGGCAGACTAACTGGTACGGGGGTAGCTTTTAAAGCTGCAAAGAATGGTGACAAAGGGGTTATTGGTGCCATTACTTGCGCTCAGTCTAGGGTGATATAAAGGAGGAGCTTGGGCCCCTGGCACAGGAAGAGACCTGATAGGAGCGTGTGCCCCGTCTTGTGCCTCAAGAAGAGAGGGGGTCTGGTTCCTTGGAGCCTCCTGTGGGGCCCTACATAGCTCACAAACTTGTCCTAAAGTGCCCACTGGCCCTGTCCTGGGCTTGGGGATGCAGTGAGGAATAAAACACATCCTAGGTCAGTGGTTCTCAACCTTCCTAATGCCGTGACCCTTTAATACAGTTCCTCATGTTGTGGTGACCCCCAACCATAACATTACTTTTGTTGCTACTTCATAACTGTAATGTTGCTACTGTTATGAACCGTAATGTAAATATCTGATATGCAGGATGGTCTTAGGCGACCCCTGTGAAAGGGTCATTCAACCCCCAGGTTGAGAACTGCTGGTGTGGGTGGACACAGCACAAGAGGCATCCTAGCTAACACTCCTTGGCCTCACAGAATTCACCTGGGCCTCCACGTTTGCAAAAACTGGCTTATTCTCCTGTTTGTCCTCCTCCCACCCCATTACCCTATTCTGTTTGCTTTTGGATTCCAGCTACCATGTCATGTATTACCTGTGCCCGTTCAACTTACCTGGCTACAGCCTCAAGATTCACCCTGTGCCTGGGCCTCTTTCCCAACCAGCTTGGACTTGCCTTGGGCTACCTACAGGCTCTTGGTCCTGTACACAGGCCTCCAAATTACAGCCCCACAGCTCCCTGTTCCTCCCTCAGCAGTAGCTCGGGGCTATGAACGCCAACCTTTGGATCTCTAGTGGTTTATCGCTTTCAAAAACATTGTCTGCCCTCGCCGGTTTGGCTCGGTGCATAGAGCATCGGCCTGCCACTGAAGCATCCCAGGTTCGATTCTGGTCAAGGGCGTGAATCTTGGTTGCAGGCTGATCACTGGTTGGAGTGTGTGCAGGAGGCAACCAATCGATGTCTCACTCACATCGGTGTCTCTGTCTCTCCCCTTCCCTTCCACTCTCTCTAAAGATCAATGGAAAATTACCCTCAGGTGTGAGGATTAACAAAAACAAAGCTTTGTAAAAAAAAAAATTATCTTGTAAAATGAGCAAAGAGAAATCCTTACAATCTCTACCAAAACAGGAGAATTTGGAACTTCTCAGCAGAATGGCTTCTGTGTGTACACTATTTTTTGTTGTTGTTTTTCATTTTGTTTCACTACAAGTTCAAAGGCTGAGACCTGGTAACTTTGCTTTTTACCAAACCACTGCATTTTAATAAATGAACCCAATCCCGTCCTGCCCCTATTCCCAAATCCTTTGGAATCTTGATCCCTGATTCAGTTTTCCCCTTTCCAACCCCATAATCAGACCTGGCATAGAACATCTGGATGTTGTGTCCCTGAAGCATGGAGGCTTGAGCTGTTTGTCCCTGAACTGTCACAGTTGGCCTCAGGGTTCTGCACGTCACAAACCGCTGAATAAAACGTGCTTGCCCGTGGCCTGGAGGTGACACAAATACGATGTCTGTGATCTCAATCCAAAACCGTCTATCTTTTCCCAAAATTGGGACCATTTCACCCCAAATCAGGCAAGCTTTGAAGTATCTGGAGCTGTTCATGCATTAATAACACAAAACATGGTACTTTTTAGAACATTTATATTTATATATAAAAATTAAATATATATAATATATAGTGTGTTTGAGACTAAAAATATAGTACATAATATTTCTTAAAAAAGGAAAATGAAAAAAAGGCAGAATAGGAAAAGTTGTGAAGGACACACAGATACACCTTGCTAAAAATCTACGATGGTCTGTCCTAACAAAAATATTTTTCTCTTCTTTTAATTATCATGGATCCATTTAGTATTGGGGTTCGGGTGGGGAAAATTCTTTTGGAGCCAGAAATGGAGGTTGCAACCCCAAGAACGGTTGGGGTAGAAAATGGGACCACAGGGAGCCCTGGGTCTCTTTCTGGTGAAATTAGAAGCAGCCCAATCTTCTGAGTCACTATTGCTAAGAGTGAGCGGAGTTTGTACTGGCATCCTGGTGGCTCTCTCCCAAGTTGGGGGTATTCACAGGGGCAGCATCTCAAGGTCCCCAGAAGCTCACAGAGGAGCCCATAGACCACCCACACTTGACAAAATCACTGGTCGGGGCCATCACAAAGCCAGCATGGGGCAGGAGACTGGTGAGAATGAGTGAGTTACATGCAAAGAGTTGTTTTTAAGAGTAGGCTTGTACGGAACCACCAATATGCGCAGCAAATATGTCTCTGGGAGCAAGCCCTGGCCCTCACAGTGATGCAGGCAAATGGGATTCTGCCTCCCCTCTGTCTCCCAAGCCACGTCTTTCTGTCCTCTCCTTGAGGCCAGAGGTGAAATGTCAGGACAAGCTGAGGCCTTTCAGGAGGCTGGCCTCCAGGAGATGAGAGAAAGGGGCAGGGGGAGCTGGGGAGGGAGAAGGAGAGAGAAGGGAATGGGATATTTAAATGCTAATTTTATAGCCTCTTCACAAAAATAAACGCCTTCCCAATGGCATCCCTGGGTGTGTGCACTTCAGTTCCATTAGTCCCACTGTGGCCAGGGGCTTCACCATGCCTTCCGGGTGATGCCCCAGCACTCCGTGGCCTGCAGAGGCAGGGCATTCACCTGGCCGGCACACACAGCACCAAAGTGGCAGAAAAGCCAGGACTCTGAGGCTGGGCTGGCCTTGGCAGTGTAGCAGTGGGGACAGTGTCCGCACAGCAGAGGGGCAGTGACTAAGCCAGTTCAGTCCAGCTGGGGCCTTGGGTTTTAACAGCATTTTCTTCAAACTCTATAGTGACAGACTTGATTCCATTTTAAGGAGCCCTGACAGAGTGCCAACTGGTTCATGAGAGGGTCTGGGGGCAGAGCGCTCTACCCTGTAAAGCGGAAAGGCTGCCTCAGTGATGCTGAGTGAGAAGACACAGCGCCTGGAGACGGTGGTCAAACCAACCATTTCATCCCAAGCAAAACAACAGCCCTGCTCTAACCCCAGGCCACTTTCCTTTCTCACTGAGGGTTTTTTGCTTAATTCGAACTCTGTGGGTGGGCCGAGGGGTCCAGGATTTAGGATGCAGGCGAGGCCCACCACAAAGAAACAGCACAAGGACTGCTTCCAGATCCAGAATTTGTCAGAAGTGCTGGACCCACATGCCCTTCCTACAGGCCCCGTCACAGAGGGGTCAGCTGTCCTCAGGCCTTGTCCCCTGTACTCACACCTCCGCCTGCAGGCTTTCCCTTGTAAGTGGTCGCTGGGCGGGAAAATGCCTCATTTGCTTGCTGCCCAGGAGGCCCCAGTGAAGGTTAAGGGGCAGAACAGTGAAGCAGCTCTGTGTCAGGCCGCAGAAGATGAATGGTCCCTCAATGTCAGCCGAGTGACCTAGTGACCTTGGCCCCCTCCTCTCCATCATTTCAACAGAACGGGCCCAACTCTTCAACCAAAAAGGGGGAAACAGGAGAATCTGACCAAACCCCTAACAAAAACGATTTTTGGAATATTCCTGTTTAACAGATTACCCCTGGCTTTTGGATTCTGTCGCAATAATCCATGTGCATGACTTTGCGGAGGAACCCGAATCCTTAGCAGGCCTTCTCACTGAGCTCACACACGAGGACTGAGCAGGGAGGTGTCAGCTGCCACGGGTGGATGTGGGGAGGAGCCTGGTCCAACATTTCCAAAAGGGCAAGTCCCTAGGGCTCTGGCCCCTCCTGGAGGACAGAGGTAGCTGTGAGGCCAGGAATGTCACTCCACAGACCCACCCAAAGGGTGCCGATGGCCAATGAGCACGTGACTCATTAAAGCGAACTTGATCAGGAATGGCGGCCATGAGAAAGGCCACCGCACAATCTGGGCATCACACAGGAGGCCCCACCTGTGTCGTCAGGGCTGAGCGAGTTGGGGGTGCACTCCAGGCCCTGCTCTTGGGAGGGGAGGTCCACACAGGTTTTCTTTGGAGTGCTGGTTCTCTTTGGTTAGCAGGTGGGGGCTGAGAGCCATGGGGACTGTGTGCGTGTGCGTTTGCGGGTGTCAGCATGGGCCGCGGCCGCCTGCAGTGTACTCGGGACCACCTTACCCAGTCGGCCCTTCCTGTTACCAGGCGCCCTGATCCTTGCCCCCTAAAACCTGCAACACCTTGACAGTGCCTGGGGCTCAGAATACCCACTCCCTGCAAGTCTCCCACCCAGGGCCGTCCAACCCGAGCTCAAGGCACTGCAAGCGGAGGAACAGGATTGATCCGAGGGGGAAAAAGACGCTTCAGCAAGACCTGTGTAAAGAGCACACCTCCCCCTACCCCCGAAGGTGTCCTCTAGGCAGCTGTGTGCTTGGGGTGGTACAGGGCGTCTGAGAGCCAGGTGCCCTCCCTAAGCCTGTCGGAGCCCATCCCCAAGACAGGTCTCCCCGAACGTTTAAAGACAGAGTCAGCCCTGACCGGTTTGGCTCAGTGGATAGAGCGTCGGCCTGCGGACTGAAGGGTCCCAGGTTTGATTCCGGTCAGGGGCATGGGCCTTGGTGGCGGGCACATCCCCAGTGAGAGGTGTGCAGGAGGCAGCTGATCGATGTTTCTCTCATCGATGTTTCTAGCTCTCTCTCTCTCTCCCTTCCTCTCTGTAAAAAACATCAATGAAATATATTTTTTAAAAAACGGAGTCAAAGGACTCGGAGACAGAGGAATGGACGGTGCCAGGGATCTGGTGGCGAGCAGGCGCCCGCCCTCTCCTTCCCACCAGTACTTCTATTTGGGCGGGGAATCCCTACAGCTTTATTACTTTCTTTTTTTCCAAATGAGATGTTTATTGTTGTTGGGGTTTTGTTTTGTTTTTCTTTGAAAAAACAGCCTATAATACTCCTACTCTCTCACCCACATCTCCCCAGGCAGGAATTCAAACAAGGAAGTGAGGCGGACTGGGGGGAGAAAGGGGCTTGGGTGGGCTCCCCTAGTGTGGGTCCTGGAAACTGCTAGCTCACAGTCCTCTTGCTGGTGAGTCAGGACATGCATGGTCCCTGGCCTTTCCTTCTTCCACCGTCATCCCTGATATGTCTGGCCAGCCCAGCACAGAGAGGGAAAGGGGGCAGCTCTGGGGACACCTGGATCCCCCTGTAGACTGACAGACGTGCGCCCGCAGCGGGCAGCCAGGATGGCGGGCATTTTCATCTCACTGGAGGAGGCCTGGATTTGAACTCAGTGCCAAGGCTGTTCTCTCAACAGAGGTAAAATAACCCCCAGAGCCCTTCTGCAGTACAGATGCAGGTGACAAGGACCGGCCAGCCCGTCCTGTTTCCACTTGTGTGCCAGTACCACGTACCCTATACTGCATGTCCCACACGAACCCCCATGCACCTGGGAGACTAGAGGGGCGGGATGGGAAGGGATAGGAATGCCAAAAAGTGCCCCCTCCGCTCTCCAAGACCTTCACCCTCCCCAACCCCACGCTGCTGGGGGCAGGTCAGAGACACACCTTCCCACGAAGGAAGAGGGAAGGGCAGGCCCAGGAGGCTGGGCTGCACAGAGCACCTCGGGTGGGTGTTTCGGGGGAGACCAGTCACCCCCCCCTGTCCCAGAGGGAGGAGGACGGCTGGTAGGGGACAGGAGCCACGAGCAACGCCCCTGAATATCAGGGAACCGCTTTGCCCCGCGCCGCCCCGTCTGCGCTGCAGCTACACGTGCGTCTGCATGCGCTGCTGGAAGCGCTGGCCGTAGTCCGAGTGCTGGGACGTGTAGGAGAAGCGCGTGGCCGTGGCGTACTTGCCGATGGGGTCGTAGGCCTCGAAGGGGGTCCGCTCCAGGCCGGACGGGGGGCCCTGCGGGTAGCCCAGTCGGTAGGTGGGGTACCCCGTGGCCCCGGGGAAGGGGTGGGAGCTGAACTTCTCGTAGTTGTCGTAGGACAGCTGGCTGGCCGTGTCGGCGCCGGCGGGTGCGGCGGGGCCGGGGGCCGCGGGCTCGGGGTAGTCGGCGGCGGGCGCCCGGCTGTAGGTGCTGAGCTGCGCGTAGCCGCTCGAGTGCGAGAGGCGGGAGGACGGGCGGCCGTCGAAGCGGGCGGGGCCGGCGGCGCGGTAGTCGGCGTAGAGCACGGCCCGGGAGGACGGCCGGTCCTCGTGGGCGCGCACGTTGTAGTAGCCATTGGTGGGGTCCTGGGCAGTGAGAGGGGCGGATGGAGGGCGCTGCCCCTGGTGGCGGGGTGTCCTCCCTCGCCGTGGCCCTCGGGGCTCCCTCGGCTCGCCCCTGTGTTCCCAGCCTCCCCTCTCCGACCTGCCCTCCTTCCCATCCTCGACCTCCCGTCCCCCCTCCACCCCCAGCCCTAGGGCCCAGCCCCTTCCCCCTTCCCACCTTCATTTCATACTCCTCCCGGGTGTCGATGGTATCACAGCGCAGGTCCTGCTTCAGGTCCACGTCGTCCTTGAAGGACTGCGGAGCAGCAGGAGTGGGCGTTAGGAGTCCTGCTCTTGCCCCACACACACCCCATCCCCACACCCAGAGGCCATCCTGAATGGGAAAGGCCGGGGTCCTGGGTGGGCTCGAGGCTGGTACCCTCTCCCAGCCAAGACTCGAGATGTGGTGGGAAGAAGTCAGAGACCTGGGCTCTAGCACAATTCTGTCACGAACACACAATGTGACCGTGGCTAGGCCATTGCCCCTCGCAGGGATCCAGCAATGAGGCAGCTGGATGTGAAAAATTCTAGGGGTTTCCAATTCTGACACTGCAGGGAAAGGATGGGGCAAAGGACATCTAGGGGGGGTCCCCGCCTGCCTATCCTCTGCTGGCGGGAAACCCGCCTGGAGGGTGTGTGAGCATGTGTGAACATGTGTGCATAGGCGTGTGTGTGGACCAAGGCCAGCTGACTGAGGGAGGAGGAGGCACAGTGGTTATTAGAGAACTAAGGGGGGTGGGGCAGTCCCAGGAGTGAGGAGGGGAGTGGGCCAGGGCAGGGCAGGCCCCTTACTGAGTAGATGGCTTTCATGACTCGGGTCGCTGTGGAGACGCTGGCGGTGTCGTCCTCCCGGTCAGAATGCATGGTGAGTGGCTCACGATTCACTGTCTCCACCTTGATGTCCAGTTTCCTTAGGGTCACGTCCTTGCGACCTGGGATAGGGGAGACGGCCTGGATGCCCGCCGCCAGCCTCGCAGGGGTGATTTCTGGACCCACCTTGACTGGGAAGTGCACCTGCCACACCCCGGGCCCCTCAGAGCAAGGCCCTGCCTCTGGAGGCCTGCGGTGGGTGGGGAGGGTCTTGCCTACGGGCCATACTCACTGCCTTTGCGACGCCGGTAGAGGAAGAACACCAAGGCAATGAAGGAGAAGGTGAGCAGGATGCCCGCGCCGATGGTGGCTCCAGCGATGATGCCCACAGGTAGCACCTCTTCAGATGAGAAAGGAAAAGAGGAGGTGAGGACGGAGCCTGACCGCCCTGGGGCCCTGAGCTCAGTGCTGGCTGAGGACCAGGCTGGCCACAGCCGCAGGCCCCCTGGATTCTGCTGGAGATTTGAGAGGAAGGCCTGCATTGTGGTTGGGTTTGGGCCAGAGCTTAAGCTTGAGCAGAGTGGAGGGCGCGGTGATACCTTGTCCTGGCTGCTGGGGCATCCCCTCCACCCTGGCCTTGGTGGTCCATCTGTCCTTCTCCTGGTTCCAGTGGGGAGGCCCAAGCCAGTGAGCTCCCTCTGAACCCAGCCCCGGGAGAGAGGAGGGAGCAGGACCCCCAGGCTGTCCTGCGCCCCGGCCACCAGCCAGCACCACTGTCACCTCGCTCCTCCAGCTGGATGATGGCGGTGCCCGGCCCGAAGCTGTTCCAGGCCGTGCAGTTATAGTGGGTCTGAAAGTCGGCCTCCATGACGTTGTTGATGGTGAGTGTGGACAGCACCCCGCTGCCCGAGTTGGTCCTCTCCACTGTGTAGCGCTCCAGGGTCCCCACCTCCAGGAAGTTCTCCTTCCAGGCCCACGCCTGTGGTGGGGAGGACAGGGGGTAGGAACACGTCACCCTTCCTCAAGGCATGTGCCCCGTGTGCCCCTCAGCCCAGCCCCACACACCCTGCAACAAGCCTAAGTCACTCTTACACCCACTGCCTCGGACCTTGGCATTGAACCTCCAGTCTAGGAGCAGTGGTTCCCACACATGACGGAGATGTACGCCAGAGACATATCTAGGGACGTTCTTTAAAATGCCCATTCCTGGGACTCATCTCCTAAATAGGAACCTCTTTTTTTTTTTACCCTCACCCGAGAATATGGTTATTGATTTATAACCATATTAAGAGGGAAACAGAAACACTGGTGTGAGAGAGAAACTCCCATATGTGTCCCTACCAGGGATCAAACCCGTAAACTCTTGTTGTGCGGGCCAACACTCCACCCGACAGAGCCACCCAGCAAGGGCGGAATAGGGGTTTTTATAAGGACCCCATGCAATGTGTGTGTCGTGGATGCACCACTCGGGGACACCTGATGCTGTAGAAAAAGCCCTGGGTCGGGGAGTCAAGAACATGGGTGCTCCCTTCGGGTCCCCGTGTGGCCTCCCTTCCCTCTCCGGGCTGTTTCCTCACCTGAGGACTGAGAGGACCAGACTGGACAACAAGGTTTGTTCCACATAAGCCTGTCTTCAATCGAACCCTCACCCAGGGCCAGCCCCGTGCAGACCTGCCGCTGCCTCGGGACACCCAGCCACAGACGCTCATAATGGCAAAGAGCTATCACAGCAGAGGGGGTCCCAGGCTCTTACACCCCTCAGCTCTCGAGAGCAGTCCCCCTGTGTCCTCCCCCCCTCCCCCAGGACAGCGTGAGGGGTGGTGATGGCCGAGCACTGGCTCCTGCCCAGGATCAGCTGTCCCCGCTCGGAAGCAAAACCCCCGGGAGCGGAGCCACTCCCGGTTCGGCAGCCGTGGTAATGAAGTGTCCCTGGGCAGCCCTGCAGGCAGCCAAATGGTTATTAAATGTGATGAGGGGTTTGACGGTTAATGGCCACGGAAGAAATTAATGGCTCATGGTGTGGGGAAGAGGAGGGGGGGCTGCGGGAGCCGGCGGAGAGGAAGGAGAAGGGAGGGGAGTGGCTGTGGGACGGGGTTGGAAGGAGAGCTGCTGGGCAGGGCTGAGGGGAGAGGAAGAGGAGGGAGCAAGGAAAGATCAGGAGGAAAAGAAGGAGATGAGGCAGGAGAGCAAGAGTGGCTCAGTGGTTGAGCTTTGACCTATGAATCAGAAGGTTATAGGTTCGATTCCCAGTCAGGGCACACGCTCGATCCCTAGTGTGGGGTAGGCCGGAGGCAACCGATCAACGATTCTCTCTCATCACTGATGTTTCTATCTCCTTCTCCCTTTCTGAAATCAGAGTGGAAATCAGAGTGGACCTCGAGAGGGCGCCTCCTGGCCTTCCACCCCTGCTGTCCTGTTACTAGTCCCGTGCCCCACGTTAGGATGACACTGAGGTGCAAACACTAGGCAATTTGCTCAGGGTCACACAAGTCAGAGAGGTGGTGGGACAGAGCAAGGAAAGGGACTGAGAGACTTAAAGTCGGAGGATCGGAAGAGAAGAGGGAGCCGGAGCAGTGAGCAGGTGCTGGCTGTCCCACGCCCCACGCATACCAGCCCTGAGCACCGAGCCCCGAGCACCCAGCACTCACAATGCGGTCTGGGGGAGGTGTGCTCCCAATGAAACACTCCACCTTGCCGCCGTCTCCCCTCACAGCGTACTGCACCGCCTCGCTGGAGATGATGGGGGGCCCTGCAAGCAGGAGACGCAGTCAGGGTCAGCTGGACCCGCAGCACCTGCCCCCGCGCCCAGGCCCCCGCGGGCCGCTCACCATTCACGTAGAGCGGCACCTCCCGCTCAGCTACTCCGATGCGGGGCACGATGGCCCGGCAGGTGTAGGTGCCGGCGTCTGCCTGGGTCACCGACTTCAGCAGCAGCTGGTTGCTGTTACTCAGCACCTGGGCAGAGAGAGCAGCCTCGGGTGGGGAGCCAGGAGGCCTGGGCCCCTAGGTCCGGGGGGGCCCCCGCGTTGGATGTATTGGAGAGAAAGCAGGAAGGGCCACAAGTGAATTCCCAGAAGGGAAACAGAGTCAGGAGGCTGTCTGGTCCCTCCCCTGGCTCTAAACGGGCTGGCATTTAAACACACCAGCTCTGCACGGGTGGACAGAGGCAGGGGGGCCAGAGGGCGGAGGAGGTCACAGAGGATGTGCTCTAGTGACAACTTCACCCTGAAGTCCCTCTTCTGCCCCAACTGTTCAATGTCGGTCTCTGGAGGGCAGGGAACTCAGCCTTTCCCTCTCTCGTGACCTCGCCAGCCCCCCACTTTCCAACGAAGCCTTCACCACATCCCTCGCCAGCCCAGCGCCTCCCCTCAGGCCCTCCCCCTCCTGCCGACCATGCCAGCACGCCCACCCCTCCCACGGCCCCTGCACCGGACAGTAGTTCCTGGAGGAGGGGTGGGGGTTGAGCCCAAGCACTGTCCTTGTCCTCTAAGAAACATCCTTAGAAATATCCCAAGTTCAACCCCAAAACGAATGCTGCCCCTCCCTAGCCAGCTCTGTCCTCCCAGCGCCCGGGAGAGGCGGCAAGGGGCTCACCATGTTGGAGTCCTTTTTGGTCCAGGTGAGGGTGAGGGGGGGATTCCCAACCCAGACACAGGTGAGCGTCACATCAGAGCCAATGTCTGTAGTCGTAGGTTTAGGGTCAACCACAATCCGGGGGGCGACTGAGGGAGAGGGCAGCAGGCCGTCAGGGCGTCGGTGTCATCAGGGGGGGGCAGCTCCAGTCAGTCTCCTCCTCTCTCTCTGCCCTGCTACCTCCCCGAGTTCCTTCCCCATCTCCTCAGCCTCAGGGAGCCTCCCCACCCCACCCCACCCCACCCCACCCCAGGCCTCTTAGAGGCCCCTCCCTCCGCTCCAGGTCCCACCCCTGCCCTCTGCCCCTGCACTTGCAGCTACTCACAGTGGACGTTCACCAAAGTGCTGACGTTGGTGCTGCCCACTTTGTTGTAAACCTCACAGGACACAGGCTCCGTGAAGAAGGAATAGTCAACATTTGTCTCATAGCGACTCTCATGGGCATCGTCAATGGAGAAGCCGCCCTTGGCCCATCTGGGGGAAGAGGCAACACCGGGGGTGGGGGTGGGGTTAGGGCTTGGAGCTTCGAGCTTCTCACCACACCCAGGGGCACTGCCCTCCCCAGAGTGCCCCACACCCTGCTCCTCGCACCTGTAGCCCAGGATCTCCGGGTTGGCTGTGGCCTGGCAGGTAAACACCACACGCTCACCCTCCTGCACCGTCTGTGGCTCGATGGACAGCGTCACCGTGGGAGGGTCTGCAAAGCGGGGGACAGGAAGTCAGAGTCTTTTCTGTGCCGCCCGTTTCCTCTCCTCGCCCTGGCACATCCACTCGGGCGCCGTGTGCAGTGATCTGGGAATCTGAGTTTGCAGTGTGCCAGCTCCAATAAATAAACCCGTCTTCTTCATCTTCACCCACATCCCCCATGGACCCTAGGGGGCCGTCTAGAGTGATGATCAAGGATGATACCAAAGGGACAAATTAGTCAAGGGGTGTCAAGGCCAGTGGTGGCCACTAGATGTCAGTGTGGGCTCCCCTGGCTCATTACAAGGGCTGGGGGCGGGGCATTTCTCCAATTGCTGCCCAGTTCCAACCCTGCCCAGGGCAGGTCATTGGTGGAGCACATACCAGCTGGCAGACTCCATGCTAGGCGCTCTTACACTCTATCTCATTTAATGCTCACAACCTTGAGAAGCACTGAAACTATGCGTTTCAGGATTTGGAAATTTTCAAATCTTAGGTAATAGTGTGCCTGGGCTGTTTACCACGCGAGACCTCCAGCAGGGGCCGGGCCACACCCATGGCCACGTACAGTAATCCTTCTGCAGCGAAACGTAAAACTATTTAGATTAAGACTACGAAGAGCCTCGCTTCAGGTGTTGCCACCAAATCTCTGTTGTTTTGGAATTTTGGATAAGGAATTGTAGGCCTGCATTTTATTTTTTCCGGCAGGTCTACAGAATTGGAAACCGAGGCACAGAGAGATCAAATCATGGCCCAAAGCCACACTCTGGTTTAGAACTGGGAATGGCTTGACTCATCGCTGAAGCCTCTTCACCAGTCCTCAGCGCCCCCGGGTCAAACCAGGGGACCTTCCCAAATGCAGAGCTGAGCCTGTCCTGGGCGGTACCCACATCTCCCCTCCGCACCCCCCGCCCCTGCTCACGGTGCACATCGAGCTCAATGGAGGTCTCCCTGCCACTGGGGATGGCCTCGTTCATGCTGCGGCAGGTGAAGACACGCCCGATGTCCAGGTCTGTGGGGTTGATGAGCAGCAGGCTGACGGTGGTCTCCCTCTTCCCGTCCTTCAGCAGCTCCTGGGGTGGGGCCAGGTGGAAGGCAGGGTCAGGCTAAGAGCCCCCTTCTGCTCTCAGGATGGCGGGCTCCGAGCCGGACTCCGCTGGAGGGTTAACCCAAAGCTCAGCCCCGTTCCCAGAACCAACCTCTCCTTGGGTTTGGTTTGGTTTTTAATTAGTAGATTTTATTTTTTAGAAAAGTTTTAAGTTTACAAAAAAAATCTGAAAGGGAATGCCCATGTGCCCTCCCCTCTCACCCCACAGTTGCCCTGTTATTTACATGACCCATTAGTGTGATCTGTGTTACAACCAATAGTGACATGTTACTGCTAACTCATGTCCACAGTTTACATCAGAGCTGATTCTGTGGGCTGCTGACTCCGCCTCATGGTTTTGGTTGAGCCTGATTCCTGGAATTCTGAGTTCAGCTCAGGTCCCTCCTCTTCTGCTAAGGCCACCTCAGCCCCCAGGACTCTCCCAGCCTGAACCTGTGCCCCTCGCAGGCAGACTGTCCTACAAGATGCTCTGGGCCCCTTCTGCCCTGCCCTTAGGCACTGGGCCTGGGTTTTTCCGAGTTGGGTCTCTCTGGCTGGTCCATAAACTCCTCGAGGGCAGGGAATGAGCTCACAGGCCCGAAGACTCATACCAATCATACCGACTCTGTAGATGAAAGGAGCCTGGGGCTGTTCTATCGCAGGCTGCCCGAGGCATGCCATGCTAGGAGCCAAAGTTACACACATCCCTCCTGGGCGCAGACTGTGGCTCCCTGTGCGCCTGGCAGAGCCAGGTCTTCAAGGAATGTAAAAGAGGGGCGTGGACAACAAATGCCACTAACAAATCAGCTTGTTTGGCTGCCAAAATATTTCAAAACGTGTAGCGCTGAAGGAGAAAAGGATCAGAGTCCTTGGTGGTGAAAGAGTTAAGCACCACTGAGGCCAAATTCTCGTTTATCAGACAGTGAAACAGGCCAAGGAGAAATGAATGGTCCAGGGTGTCAAGGTCAGCGAACCCAGCTCGCCTTGGGGCGGTCCTCAAAGGCCCGCAGGTGAGCATCTCTCGCCCACCAGGGGAGGTGTCTGCCGCAGCTCCTAGCAAAGGGCTGGGTACACATGTTTGCCCGCAGCTGGCTGAAGGAGCTCTGAACAGGAGATCCCCGTGAACTCTGCCAGGTGATCCTGGGCAGGTTGCTTGCTGCCTTTTCTCTGCCACAGGCTCATCTATGAAATGGACACAGCAATCCCTGCCTCCTCAGCCTCTGAGCCAACTAGAGGATGGGAAGGAGGTCGAGGGGTAGGGTAGGCAGAGCAGTCTGACCTAGGTACAAACCCAGCTCTGCCACATGCCAGCTGTGTGACCTGGAGCAAGTTTCTCAACCTCTCTGATCATCAGCTTCCTCGCTGTAAGCTGGAAAGGACACCTAACTTAGGAAACTCCTGTGAGGGTCAGAATCATTGTCCACAGAGCTTTGCATCCACAACGCCTGACACGGTGGGAGTTTCCTGTTCTGATTGCTGTTCTCCGCCTCTGTTCAGGACTGAATGGCATCGCGAACCTGGAAATTCATTTCTCTCCTCTGGGCCTCTTTTTCCCAATCATATAACAAGACAGTTGGTCCAGATGACCTTTAAGGCCCCTTCATGATCTGCATCCAAGTCAGACTTGGGGAGGAAGGAAAGATGACCTGGGATGAGGCCCGGGAGGGGGTAGGGAGCAAGTGGGGTCTCACCGTGCTGGCCACAGCGCCCTCCTGCTGCGTCCCATCCCGGAACCAGATGATGGTCGCCGCAGGCTTGGCATTAAAGGCCCGACAGGTGAGGTTGTAGGGGATGCCTGCTTGCAGCAGCAGTACGGGGCCCCCATCGATCCTGGTGTCCTCCGGGGGAACTGTGGGAGAGAGCAGAGCAGTCGGTCCAGGGTCCAGCCCTGCCCTGATGGCGGAACCCCTGCCCTGGAGGCATCCCTCTCCTGGTTTGGCCGCCCTGCGGGAGGCAGTGCCACCAGCACCCCCTAAACGGAAGTCACTACATCTGTGCTTTCGTGTGGCTTCACCCAAGGCCCTCTGCTCGCAGCTTCCTGCCCTCCTGCAGCTGTTCCTTTACAGCCTGGACCGTCTTCTGATACTATATCCTGCCTCTCTCCAGGCTACACACAGATGAGGGGAGCGGCCCCAAATTAGGAAAGGGCGGGGCTAGCTCAGGGTTTGAGTACAGCTCCTGGTGGGGAGAGGGAGGCACACAGGTCTGGCACAGAAAGGTGCTACATCCGCAGTTGCTTCCGTCCATTCCCTGCTATCTGCTCCTCTGCCCTGGGGCAGCCAGAGGAGCAAGTCCTAAGTGGCTCCTGACTCCCGTCCATCACAGCCCGCAGGTTACTCTCAGCGGCTAAGACTGAGCCCCTCCCATCCACTGTGGGCATGAGGTCCCAGCACCCCAGCCTGCTGCTCAGGGCTCCTCCTGCACTTGCTCACGTCCTCATCTTTGCTTTTGCCCCTTTCCTCACAGCTTCCGTTGACGTGCTGCCCATCCTACTTGCATCCTTCTTGCTGCACGAATCTAAATCTGCAGACCTACAGCTCCTTCATTCTTCACAGCGGCGACAGCTCCAGGGCAGCAGTGAGGAGCCTGGCTCGGGGCAGCGGGCAGGGTCCGCCACGCAGCCCTGCCCTTCAGCTCAGACATCCGCTCGCCTCCCTGAGCCTCGGCACCTTCTCTGTAAATTGGGAGTCATGGCATTTACCATGAGAGGAGCAATGACATACGTGTGGTGGTGAGGATTCAGTGACATTGTATGCACGAGACACTTTGACACCTCAGGAGCATTCAGTGTAGATGACATTGGAGTTCACAGGGGCCTTGACCTCAGACCTCATTTCCCTTCACGCCAACAGCCCTAGGGAATAGGTGTCCGTGTTCTTTTGTTTTTGGTGTCCTGACCAGACTCGAACCTGTGACCTTTTTGGAGCCCAGGGCAATGCTCAGCCCACGGAGCCACACCAGCCAGGGCTCAATGTTCTTTTTCCAACTATACAAAAGCAGCCTGGACACCAGGGCCTGTGCTCGCCAGGACCTCCCTCCTGGACGCGATGGCAGGCGTGACCTGGGAGGGACCCAGGCGACCAGGAGACCCTGAGTGGCGACGCTTTATCTGTCTTCCCACTTTTCTTCCACCACTTCCAAACCTCCATGCATCCAGCACTGGCCCCGGGTAGTCCAGAGAGCGAAGGAGAGAAGCCCAACATTCAATGGGTGATTCACAGGCCCGTAAAACTAGCACGTCCCGTATGTCTCGGGCCCCATTCATCCCAGCCCATACCCAGTGCCCCGCCTGACCTTCCCGTGGTCCCAGACCCAGGCATGTCATGTCTCTGTTGAAGAAACGAAGGCTCAGTGACTTGAGGGTGAGTGACTCAGTCACCCGAGATCATAAGACAAGTAGAGGGGCCAGGGCTTAGAACCAGGGCAGCTGGCTCTCCACTTCATGCTTTTCCCTCTGCCACTCCGCATGCGTGAGTGGAGCAGGACACTGGCACAGCCTCCTCTCCGCTGGCACTGCAGCCCGGAGACCACCGTTTCCTAACCTTCCGGACGCCCTGCCCACCGCCGACTCCATGGGCCTCCCAAGGCCACTCGGTGAGTCTTGCCCAGCAAACAACAAGCAAAACCCTTTGCATTTCTGGCCCAGTGAGCACCAGGTGGACCAGAAGGACTGTAATCAAAATGCGTCCGCCTGTCTCTCATCGGTCCGCGCTCAGTGATCCAGGGAACAGCCCGAGCACCTGCTCACCCCCGAGCTCTGGGCTGGACACTGGAGGTTTAAGAGAAAAGCAGCAGCAGTCCCTGTCCTCAGGGTGCTCGTGGTCCGGGTCACTGAGCAGGCAGAGGCCTATGGGGACAGGACGGGGGGGTGGGGTCCCCAGAGACAAAGAGGAAAAGGAAGCGGTCAGACCAACCTTTCATCTTTCATCCCCTTGCCCACCCAAGTCGCCCAGATGGCTACAAAGGTCCACACCCTCAGCACCAGCCCTGCCCGCCCGACAAGCCAGTCAGCTCTCCCACTCATGTGGCTCTGCCTTGCTGCCTTGCAAGCTTTTTGACAAGTTACTCCTCCCTGCAGGGCTCCCAGTTATAGCCTCCTCTTCTAGTAAGGCTTCCTGGATTGAACCAAGCCTCTGGATACCGTGATAAGCCCTGTTCCTGCAATGTCTAGGGGCTTGGTTGGCCTTTCTTCATTTCTCTTTATTCCTGTACCATCGGGTAGGAAGGGGAAGGAAAGGGAAAGTAATCCGACCTCCTAATTCGGGTGGGAGCTCTCCAAGGCACCTATTCCAGCACCTAAAACAGAGGAGTCAGACAGGGAACTAGAAGAAGCCCACGGCTCCCCTGGAATGCCTGCTCCAGTGGGGGCTCACACACCCTAACCAGGGATGGAAGGTGACATCACATCTTCCCACGTCCACCCCTGGCGGTCAGCTAACGCTTGCACCCCAAGCTCAGGCCTGCTCCTTGCGAAGTCTTCCCATTCCATCCTCACCAGAGAGGAAAAGCAAGTCATCCGCCGGCCTGCTGTCCCAGTCCTTCAGGGCTTTTACATCCAACAGGATTGGCTGTGGGGTTCCTCTCTCGTTTGCCCAGATCCCACAGCTCATAGCTCCTTGCACAGACCGCAGCAAAGCCACAGTTGCTAAGAAAAGGCTGGCTTCACGATACCACGTCACCGATAAGGAAACTACTGTCCAGAGGTCGTGACCTCTTCTGACGCTTGGTGCAAAAATGGCCCAGGTCTCCTGACTCCCAGGCCAGGGCTCTTCCTGACGCACTCCAAGTATTCGCAAGCCCCCCCCGCCCCAACCCCAGGGAGAAACTTCCTCGTGTCTGAGCTCACTCATCTCATTACCTTGCTCCTTCCTCCTATCCCTCCTAGGGGCTTCCCCGACTTCAATGAATTCTGGTTAGAGGAAGAAAGAGAGAGGGAGCAGATCAAACTGAGGCAGGAAAAAGGAAAGGACCGAGGTGATAACAAGAAGGAAGACAGAGGGTCACAGGCCGGTGGAGTCAGGCAGAGACAGAAGCACAAGAGAGGCAGAGGCCCAGGGAGAGCCACTGAGCTCGAGGGAACAGAAGGACGTGGAGCCGGAGGTGCTATAAGAGAGGCTGGGCATGCTCTGGCCAGTCTGGCTAAGGGGCTAGAGCGTCGGCCTGTGGACTAAAGGGTCTCAGGTTTGGTTCCGGCCAAGGGCACATGTCCGGGTTGCGGGCTCGGTCACCAGTAGGGGGCGTGTAGGAGGCAGCCGATCAATGATTCTCTCTCATCATTGATGTTTCGGTCTCTCTCTCCCTCTTCCTTCCTCTCTGAAATCAATTCAGAAATACAATTTGTATTTAGAAAAGAAAGGCCGGCAGTGGAGCAGGACACCCTGGCACTGTGTGGGGGACAGGCCCATCATCGTGGGAATGGCCCTGGTGCTGCCGCAGAGGAACATGGGTTCCGCGCCTCTGGGGCGGCAGCTGAGAGACAGTGCCTCCTCCAGGGCCCTCCAGTCCTGCTCCCCTGCTCCCCGAGGAGGCCTCCAAGGGAGTCTGAGGAGAGGGTGAGCGCTGAGGGCGAAAAGGAGGCAGAGAAGGGGAGGAAGGGCTGAGTGCAGCTGAGAAGGAGCAAAGGGGACAGTTTCTGGGGTCAGAGACAGCAGAGTGGGAGAGAGAATGGGAGAAGCTCCCTCTGCCGGGAGAGGCTGGGAGAACAGACAGGGAGCCTGTGTCCTTGGACAGCCTGGGCCTCACACCCCCATGTCCCTCCAGTGGCTGCCCAAGCCCCCATTTCACTTTCTTCAACCTGGATCTGGCTCTAAAAGAAATGGAAAGAATGCCTTAGCTGGTGTGGTTCAGTGGATAGAGCGTGGGCCTGCAGACTGAAGGGTCCTGGGTTTGATTCCAGTCAAGGGCACATGCCTGGGTTGTGGGCTCGATCCCCAGTAGGGGGTGTGCAGGAGGCAGCTGACCAATGGTTCTCAATCATCAATGATATTCCTCCACCTGCATCATTGATATTTCTCTCCTCTCTCCCTTTCCCTTCTTTTCTGAAATCAATAAAAATCCTATATAATAAAAGGGTGATATGCAAATAGACCAAAAGGCAGAACAATTGAGCAACCAAAGTGTAATATGCTGATAAGCTAAGGCTGCTCAGCTGCTTGCTGTGACGGGCACTGACCACCAGGGGGCAGATGCTCCAACTGGTAGGTTAGCTTGATGCTGAGGTCCAGCTGATCAGGACTGAGTGAGATGGGCCAGACTCGCCCCTGGAGCCCTCCTGTGGTCCCTCCCCAGTCTGATCGTGCACTGGTGGGGTCCCTCAGCCTGGCCTGCACCCTCCTGCGATCTGGGACCCCTTGGGGGATGTTGGAGAGCCAGTTTCAGCCCGATCCCACAAGCCACTCCCCTTGGGAGGGTGCCAGATGCAGACTGACTGGGCAAGAGCCTGTGGCAGGCACAGTGGGGCCGGGATGAGCGGGAGTGGCAGGTAGGAGCTGCAGGTGGCGTTAGACTGTGGGTTTCGGCTCCATCTCTGCAGGCCACCCAGAGGGACCCCACCCGTGCACGATTTCGTGCACTGGGCCTCTAGTATATTAATAAGAAGAAAAGAAGCTGAAAGAAGGAGATGGGGAGGGAAGACTAGGGAGAGAGAGGGACATGGGGCAGGCGTGAGGCCAGGAGCAGAGAGAGAAGGAAGGTGAAAGGGTGGGACAGAAGGGGAGGGGCTGCCAGATGCCAAGAGAAAGAGGCAGAGGAGTGGTTGAGGGCCCGAGGGAGGTGGGACTATTACTGAGCACGGTGAGCTTCGCCCGCCGGGAGCGCAGGGCGGCCTCCGTGGCCTGGCATTCGTAAGAGGCATCGTCTGAGAGCTCGGCGTCTGTGATCTCCAGGTTGTACTGCCCGGCGTCCGCGGAGCCCACGACCCGGTACCTCGGCCAGGCTGCAGGGACAGAAAGGGGGAGCCCAGCGTGAGCCCATCCCCACGTGGGAGCCAGCCTGAGTGACCCGCACATATCCTCTGCCCTCGCCTCATCCCCACACCAGGGTCCACATCCCATTCCAAGCCAGCACGCCACCCTCTGCCCTCCCTGGGAATCATCTCACTGGATAGGGATGAGGTCCCAGGTGTGGACGCTGTGATGTCATAACCTCCCACAGTGAGGCTGGGGGCCATAACGCAGGAGGAGGAGGGACAGGGTGGAGACGGGAGGGGAGGAGGGGAAAGGGGAGGAGCAGAGCAAACCTCTAAAGCAGTCTGCAGAAAATGGTCCCTCATAATAATAGGAAAGAAAAAAATAAATGTGACAACAGAGAGAGGAGGAAGGGGGGGGTGGGTTGTGACACTGCAGCACAGACATGAGCTCATGGCCCAGAGGAAGGCCAAGGAAGCCGAGGCCTCGCTCTCACCTGCCCAGGGAGGGATGGTGAGGCAGGTCCTCCAGCTCCCTGCGGAGCCTCTAAACCAGAGATCCTGTTCCCGGAAGAAGCCGTGTTTGGTGGGCCTGAGAGTCGGGCTCTGTATTCAGTCTCCCTTGCTACTGCCCAGCCCCTCACTCTCCTGCCCCCCCTCCTGTGCCCCACATCAGCTCCCTCCCACTCTCTCCCTCTGTCGGAGGCTATCGATTCTTCTCACTCCATATCCATTGATCTCTTTCTCTCCGTTTCTTTACCTCCCTATCATCAATAGATCCTCCAGACCTATCTCTTTCCTTTAATCAGATTGCTTCACACACACAAATCTCCCCCACCTGCATGAATACACGACACCCACAGCAAGTCATCCCAACCCCTCGGACAGTAACAAACCTATAGAGTCCCTCCCAGACTTCGGTCCTTCCATGGCGTTATGATGAACAGTGCGTTTTCACAAAGTACATTCTCATGTGGTTCAAAACTCACAAATGTACTTATAAGGCGGACAGGCCTGGGACTATTACACTATTTTATACGGAGGCAAGCTGAGGCCCAGAGAGGTGCAGTGACCTTCCTAAGGTCACCCAGCAGGTAGGTGGCAGAAGAACACTGGCACCAGGGTCTGGACTCCTCATCTCCTGTGCCAGGCAGCCTCTCCAAAGAATCTCTACTCACTTTGGCATGCAAGGGGTTGTGTTTGGGTTTGTTTGTCTGTTTGTTTATTTAACCTATTACCAACTCATATTGGCTTCAGCCCTGGCTCCAGGGCACTTAATAAAAGCTTGTGGAATAAATAGATAAAGAACAGCTCAGGCTGATATTAAAGTGACTTTTCAGCCTCTGAGCAGACATTGCTGGGCAGGGGCAGGGGCAGGAGCGAAGCCAGAGGCATGAACATGGCCTGTCTCTCTCCTGCTCCGCAGGGAACTCTCCCGGCACCTTCCGCTTCCCCTTGTTCTGCCTGAAGCAGCTCTCCTGGTGTCTGTCTGTCTGTCTGACCGCTTTTACATGAAGATCTCCTGGTTCCTGTGGTCTCTTGGGCTCCTCGTTGCCTTTCGTGAGGGGGTCCATAGGCAGAAACAAAGCAGGGCAGGGTTTGGGGAAAGCGGGGAGGAGGAGAGAGCCCGACCGCACCCCGAGAAGAGCCTGGAGCACAGAGCAGGGAGGCCAAGGCCGGAGTCCACCGGGGGGGGGGGGGGGGGGGGGGGGGGGGGGGGGGGGGGGGGGGGGGGGGGGGGGGGGGGGGGGGGGGGGGACAGAGGGGTGCTGGGTCCACAGATGGGATCGTCATGCCGGGCTGGCTGGGTGACCCCACTCACCTTTGAGTCCCTGGCCCATGCCCAGCGCCAGCCCGTCCTTGGTCCATTGCACGATCCCCGAGTAGTTGAGCAGCACGCAGGGGAGCACGGCCCGCTGCCCGGCCACCACGGTCTGGTCGGCTGGCTCCTGGCTGAAGCGCGTCTGGGTCCCTGGCAATGCCAAAGGTGTCACCGGGTGAGGAGATGCAAGAGAGGGGCTCCGCCCAGAGGCAGCCACTCCCGCTCCTGCGCTGGCCCTGCATGGGCTGGAGAGAGAGGCCGGGGCCTCGGACCCTCCTGTCTGCCCACGTCAGCCCAGCACCTTCCCTGCAGGATGCCATGCGCTCACCCTGACCCCTCTCTCCCTCCATGGTCCCCAGGAATGGTTTCAGGAGCCGGAGCGCTCAGCGGTCACAGGAAGCGGTGCACTACTGCACGAAGGCCTCGGAGACGGGGCTAGTCAAACCCTCTCAGCTTACAGATGAGGACGCCGGGGCCCTAACCAAGGACACCCAGGGGGTTAAAGGCAGAGCTGGGCTTCGAACCAGAGCCACAGAACTCCAGGCCCCCGGCTCTTCCCTCCCACTGCCCCTCTCACTCGACACCCGTGTCAGCCAGCACTGGCTCACAGTGCTTCACGAAGGCTTGCTGAATTAATGAGTAAATAAGTACGCGGACTGATATTCTAATGGTCTTGGCCTCCGAGCAGGCATTGCCTGGGCAGGCGGCAGAGAGAGACTGGAGTAAAGTAGGCGCAAAGCGAATTCCATTTCCAGGAAGCCCGTCACCATCGCTGCTGGTGATGTTGGGGTCCCCTTAGTCCTGAGACATGAATACACATTGCACCCGACTTGCATGTGCCCTGTGTGAGCCCATGTGAGGGGACACACAGGTGCAGCTGTGTGGTAGCGCTCCCTGCGAATGCGTCCAGCTAGTCAGGGCAGCTGCTATGGGGCAGGGGTGTCCACGTGTGCACAGCTGCCCGAGTGGCTGTGTATCCAAAACACAGTGCCTATGACCCTGCTGCCTGCATACGCCCTGGCCTGTGTACAGTGGGACCCGCACACGCTCGGCTCCCAGGTCTGTGGGCGCTGCATACAGCCACCCGCCCGGCCCGGAGCACTTGATTAGAGAACCGCAGGGTAACTGCCTCTCATTGTGGAGCGTAAATGGAGCAGGGATTCGGACGGTAGTGTCTTCTCCCCACCACTCCCTGTGCCCGGCTCGCCTGCAGCCCGCATGCCCAGCCCAGTGGTGGGCAGGCCCGGGCACGGCGCACGGCCTCAGGAGCAGAGCCTCGGCTTCCGTGCAGGGCTGTGGGAACGAGGGCAGAGATGGAGGGGCTGCAGGGCAGCAAGAGGGAGCTCTGCGGCATCCTCTCATGTCCCCAGTTTGTCACACCACTGAAACCCAAGTCAACCTTCCCCTGGACGCCTCCCCCTGCGTTTCCTCTGTAGCTCCCAAGTCTTTGCAGAGACCGCCATCCCAAAGCCAACTGTGTCCAAACTCAGTTTTCCAAAATTTCTCTGGTTCTCCATTATTCTGTGTATAAGGAAGCAAATGAAACCTGTCCCTCCCCCTTCCAAGACGTACATTATGAGACAGGATCCTAGTCTTGTCCTCCTCTTCCTTTTTTCCCCTCCTGCAGCTTCATTTCTCCCCTTCTTTCCAAGCCACTTCCATGAAGTCCTCCAGGATTGGTCCCTTAGCACTTTGGACAAACAGCTTGTCCCGTCACTAGGCCCTGCTGTCACATGGGAGTTCAGATGGTCTGTGCCCGTGCTTTTGCTTGTCATGGGATAGAGGGCAGTGGATGGGTGGGGTGTCTGCCCTGTTTACCAGAACGAGAACCTCTGCTCAAGGCCAAGGGCTGTGACATCTTCCTCCTCTAAGTTTCCTTGCACATTTGACATCCAAATTGGTTGCTGCACATAAAGGGACCAAGAAGAGGGGGCGGGGCCAGGAGTGACTGATGGCCAGTTTATGATGTAATGCACAGAGGAAGCATCTTTTGGTTAAGTGTGCAAATCTAGCTCTTCGGGTCTGCAGGGGATCAGGGAGTTGGAAACAGGGCTCCTCCCCCACACCCGTGAGCAGCTCCCCAACTCTGCTGACCTGGCAGTCCACCCATGTGGCAAAGGACAGGCTCGCCCGTATTTCCAGGGGAGGGGGTGGGTCAGGTGAGCAGCTAGCATTATTAATTCAGGCACTGTCCTCATTATTATTTAAATTTATTCATATCATTGCGCATTTCTCTAGTGTGGCTTCATGCTGCAAACTCTCCACACTCGTGCTTCTCCTTCCACAGCCCCCAGAGCCCGAGTCAAGGGCTTGGGAGTGGGGCAGCCGGAGAGCCGTAGCTCGGAGATGGAATTGATATTCACAGCATTCCTGCCTGGGGCTGGGACACCCTGGTTTCCAGGCGAAGTCTCCAAGGACAGCGAGAAGCTGGCTGCTTGTCCATTGAAGCAAGCCGGCGGCTGACCTGCAGCGGGACAGTCAGCAGAAGCCCTTGGGGTCAGAGTCCGAGGTGGAGATCTTGCCGGAGGGTGGAGTCCGTGACCTTGGGCTGCCCCTCCCCTGTCTGGCCTGTGTGTGCTCACCTTTGCAAGGACTCCAAAGACAAGTCTGGACTAAGAGCTGCAAAGGTCCCTTTTAAGAGCACAAGCTCGGGAGACAGACAGGCTCATGAAGTGCGTCTGCCCCTTCCTAGCTGTGTGACCTCAGCCAAGTCACTTGCCCTCTAAGCCTTGTTGGTGAACTGAGGGATGCAGACACCGCCCGGAGCGCAGTGAAGGCTGGATGGATGAGGCTATGACATGTGCCCACTAGTGGGAGCTATACCCCTTCTCTCTCCTGGGCGGGTAAGTAGTGGGACTGCTGGAATCCTGAACAGGGACATGACAAAAGTGTGTGTCCTGCGGGGACTTGGACGTAACATGCCCTCTTAGTTTAGGCCTGGCAGAAGCCATCGAGCCTAGAGGCTGGAGAATGGAGGCGATGACCCTGAAGAGAGTCCAGAGGAGGGACATGGAGGGCCTAAGAAAGTGAACTCAATGGAAAGGCAGCCGAGATAGATCCTGGCCCCAAACAGCCCTGCAGCCAAGACAGAGTGAGACAGAGCCCAGTGCCCACAGGTCGGTCCATGATGGGGAGAAAGGCCCAAACCTGCACTGCCAGCTCCTGTTCCCTCTGTTCTGCACGTTTCACACCCTGGTCACCCCTGATGCCCGTGGCCAGGCCTTTCCCAGAGGGGACGCTGCTCTCTCCCCCGCCTTTGGGATTCAACTAGTTACCTCTTCTGCGGAGCCCTCAGTCCCTGGCCTGCGAGCCTTCAGAGCCCTTTGCCTCACTTCTCACCTCAGCTATAGAAGGTCCACACTGCACCGCTCACCCCCACCCCTGCCCTGCCCGAGGGGCGGGGACATTGGTTGCCAGTCACACAGCAGGTGTTCTGAGCAGGTCTGTTCATTGACAGGATGAGTGAGCACATGCCTGGGTCAGCGGCCCTACCTGAGAAACAAGAAAGAAGGCTGAGTGCCCTGCCCAGCCTAGGCCACAGGGCCCAGCAGAGGCAGGGCAGCAAGAGGGTGGAGGGACAGGACAGGGTCCTCTGCAGGAGAGGAGAAGCGTTGCAAGGCAGGGCTGGCAGTCCTAGGAGGCTCCCTGGAGGAGGGGGTAGCAGTAGGCCAGGTGGAGGATACAGAACTCTGGAAGCTTCTGGTGCAATCATGGGGTGGTCATGAGAGAATATGGGGATGGTGAGGAAGAGCCTAGAAAGTGAGTCTCAGACTCAGACCATTGTCCAAACCTGTCCCCTGGGCCTCTCCATCTCCCCTTGATACTGTCCCCTCACCCAGGACGCTTCTTCCATAGTTACATCCCACCTCTTGTTCTCAACTCTGATCTTCCTGGGTGACGCTGTCTTCTGGTTTTGTTCGCCAACCCTCTCTTCCATCCTCTGCACCGCACTGGGGTCCAGAGGTAGACCAGGAGCCCGTCTTAGAGCCAGGCCTGTCTCAGCCTCGATGTGAATCCATCTCCTGTCCGCACTGGGCCTAGCCCTGGGGCTGAGACCCAGCTTCCCTACAGAGGCCCAGGGAGGACAGAGGACTTGAATCCATTTTTGACTGAGAACTAAGTGACCTCTAAACCTATCACAGAGAGGCTGAAAATGCTTACAGGTTCTCAGACATGCGTCATACACTTCTTGTGAGCATACATGTACTATCACACACAAGTGCGCGCACACACACACGCCCCTCTTCTGTATGCGTTTATGTACATATCTCTGCACCCCCTGGGCATCTGTCTGTGACCACGTCAGGGTGCATGTGCCCTGACAGCCATGCTTCCAGAGCCTTACCTGCCAGGACTGCCAGGAACCAGAGAAGGAGTGGGGCCAAGCACACGAGAAGCCCAGGAAGCCAGGCCGCAGGAGAGGGAAAGTGGAGGCCAGGCCTGTCTCCCCAGATTTACCCTGTGAGCAGTAATGCGCCCCTGGGCGGAAGCAGCCCCACTCTCTCCACCCGAGATAGCGGCCCGTTCACAGACAAGCCTTGGATTCACACTGCCGGCTCTCAGATGGAACTAAATCTCTCCTCACTCGTCCTGCCCCCAGTGTTTCCCCTCCAATCCCAGCCATTCCAGTCCTGTCCTAAGAAACCTACAACAGCCAGAGAGGGCGCCTCCCATGGGATCCTCTCACCAAGAAGAGGATTGCCGTTCCCTGGGCAGGGCCAGCAGAGAAAAGGAAAGAACCGGAGGTTAGAGCTGGATAGGCAGAAGGCGGAGAAGAAGGGAGGAAGCAGGGGTGGGGAGGGAGATAGTGCTGGCAAGGACCGGGCAGCGAGGACAGATAGGAGAGAAGGACAGAAACTGGCCCCTGGAGGCAAATGGAGAAGCAGGTGCCCGGTTCACTAGGACCTTGAGACCAGCCGATGGGCATCAGGTCCGTGGATTCTGCCTTAGACAGAGCCCATCCCAGAATCGGAAAATGTCAGGATGCGATGTGACTTCCTCTCCCGAAGACAAGTTTGCAAACGTTCACAGATGACTATCACCCCGCTCTGCGCCTACCAGCACGTTCCTTCACGTCACTATTTGGAATGAAAGTGACTCAGTGAAGAGTGGGGGCCTCAAACGTCTGAATTCCACGGGCCCAGCAACCTTCGCCACCTCCCCATGTGGGGTCCTCTCTCATCCCAGGAGGCCGCACTCGTGGGCAGAAGAACCAGTGTCTCCTCCTTCCCACAGCCGCTGGGCCAGGCCTCCCTGGTGTCTGCCCCAGGCTGGGGCGGGAGGGGGAGTCTTCCCAGGGACCAGACGGGTTTGAAAGTGGCCGCTCTCTGGCCTGTTTTCTCGCGTTTGAGCGGAGACCGAGGTGGCCACAGGCCTGGTGAGTATTCACAGCGACAGGGCATAGGAGCTGGTTGGTCTTGGCCAGTAAATAGACCCCCCAAGAGGCAGAAACAGATCCTTATGAGGCATGGGGCCTGGCCCGATGCCGCCTGCAGGGACAGAGAACTCCGGGCACAATTAGGTGGAGGCGAGTTGGTCCTGGCTCTGCCCCTACCCAGCTGAGTGGCCCCGGGGAGGTCACTTCACTTCTCTGGTCTCAGCTTTCTAAAACTCTAAAGGGAGGGAGGGAGCTGAGTCCTGGCCCCGTGGGCCTTTCCAGCTCTGATGGCCTAAGATTCTGCTTTCCTGGGACCTCAGCCACACCTTGCGGACACACCTAAGGACTCACCCCGTGCCCCGGCCCTCTCAGACGGTGAGGAAGAGCTGGTATACCTGGGCCTCCTCCCGAAGGGCGGAGAGGGAGGCCTGTGGTTTGTGACACTAAGTGTGGCTGGGAGGCCCCAGATGGTGTACCCAGCATAGAAGAAGAAAGACCACGCCTCGTTTCTCCGCAAGCACTCCACACCAGCGCCCCTTACACCCCCTTCCTGGAGGTTCATGGTGGGAAAAAGCAAAGAGTAAGTATTTCGGGTCTCTGAGGGCCCTGCCGGCTCGGGCCCAGTCGCAAGGACTGTGAGCTCCCAAATGAAAAAAGACTTGCAGCCTGGCAGAGTGGCTCAGTGGTTGAGCGTCGATTTATGAACCAGGAGGTCCCGGCCAGGGCACATGCCCGGGTTGCGGGCTCAGCCTCAGTTGGGGGTGTTTGGGAGGCAGCCGATCAATGATTCTCTGCCATCACTCATGTTCCTATCTCTCCCTCCCTCTCTGAAATCAATAAATATATATAAGACTGACTGGTGCAACTGAAAACACTGCATCCCCGCCCCCCCCCCACCCCATTGGGACCTCCATCCCCCTCCCCTCCACCCTCTACTTGGGTTAGACCTGATCTGGCAACTCGATGTAAATGGGCTCTGGCAGGGGACCCTGCAATGCTTTATGGAAAGGACAATGGCTTTGTGAGCTCAAGGGATGTGGGTAATAGCAGGTATGACAGGAGGGAGCAGAGAAGGAGGAGGCAGGGGTGGTGGACGGCTCTGCTGAAAAACAGAACTTCATTCTGGCTTCAGCAGGCAAGAGAAGCCTGCAGGAGGGAGGAGGCAGGTGGCTGGCAAGCACTGCAGCTCATATAGGATAAGAGGTAAGAGAGCAAAAGACAGAGAGGGAAGGAGATAGGGAACGTGAGCGAGGACGGGCACAGAGCCACAGGCCGGAGGCCTTGGAGAAGGCCCAGTAGGTAGGGCGGGAAGGCAGGAGAGGAAGAATGACCTGCCTGCCCCTCTCCCCGGCAGCAGAGGCGGGGCCCCTGTTCCACAGCCGCCAGGCCACAGAGTGGGAGAAGGAAACGGACACAGGACCCTGAGAGATGGCCGCCGTGAAAGACAAATGAGAATAAATACCACAGAGAAAAGGACGGGAGAGTCAGAGGCCCAATGCAGAGAGCAAGGCAGGCGAAGAGCAAGCTGGTGATGGGGGGAGGTGAGAGAGAAAGAGGCTGAGTAAGGGCAGGTAGGGAGGAGGGAGGAGCGAAGGTGACACTGGGAGGAAAGAGGCAGACAGAGGATAAGATAAAGAGACAGGAAGGGGAAAGAGAAGAAAATTACACTAGAAAGAGAACCTGAAGGTCAGAGCTAGAAAGGGCTTTGATCACCAATCCAACACATGTATTTTGAAGAAACGGAGGGGCTGCGAAGGAGAGATCTGAGGCAGGCAAACTTCTGGCGGCGGCGTCTGAGCCAGCCTCCAGTTACAGAGGGCTCCCTTCCCCAGGGCCGGGCACACCCCACACCTGCTCGCCCTGTGT
>PVJC01011204.1:0-42014 GCA_004026665.1 Murina feae
CCCATCCAGACCCCACAGGCGGAGAAGGAGGAGGGAAGTGAGAGGAAGATACTCACCCATGTCAGCCTGGCGGACGTTTTTCATCCGGATGACCCTCACTGTTAGCAGGTAGCATGGAGACAGCCCCTCCTGTGGATTGAGAGGACAGCGGATTCACTATCAAGGCTATGATGGCAGGTGGCCTTGATGGAGAGCAGCTCCAGCTGCCCATAGGCTCCCACTGCCTGGCCCCCAGCGGCCTCCCCAGTCAACCTACACTTCTGGGCTCTGGAGGACTCTCTGGTCCCCAGGAGATCCCAGGCATAAGGGGTTTCCTCTTAACCGCACTTTGAGCATATCCGGAAGAGGGACAGCTTTGTGCCTGTTCTGTTTATGTCTTTCCTGTTGGAATATAGGGATCTGAATCCCTTTCCATAAAAGTTTGGCTTAGATGAGTCTTTTTTCCAACCCATTCTCAGCCTGTGCCCACAGCAGATGCCACTGAACTCCTCCAACTCACTCAGTGACTATAGCTATAGAGGCCTCTGAACTGGAACCTTTACACTCCACATAATCCACTCTGTGTGGCTAAAATCACTATGCTTTTTAAAAGGATACAATTCTTCTCTATTTAAAGTAATACTAGGGTTTTGGAAAAACAAAAGTATGAAGAAAAAAAGTCCCCATAATCTTACCACTCAAAAATCATCATGAAATCATTAACATTTTTTAATGTTATAGTAATTATTTGTATGTTCAACCCAGACTGTCCACTGATAGTTCATATGCTTTGGCTATTATCAGAGACTAGAGGCTCAGTGCACAAAATCTGTGCATGGGTAGGGTCCCTAGGCTTGGCTGGCGATCAGGGCCAATCGGAGCCTTCCTTCCCTCAGCGCCCCTTCTCCCAGATAACCACAATAAGTTTAGTTAACATCCATCACTACACATAGTTACAACATGTTTTACTTGTCATGAGAACTGCTATCATTTTAATGTATGTCCTTCCAGCCTCTCCTGGGGCTTAATTTTAACCAGCAACAATAGACTGGGAAGGCTGTTGCTTAGCTCCTGAGAGAGCTGTAAGCCAATTTGAGGGTCTCTTTCTCCTCTCTCCCCAACAGTTGACTCAAAATCAGAGAATCAAAGCCAATCTGACAGTTTAAACATTCCTTTTGTGAACACAGACAATAGGGTGGTGAGGCCTGGGGCAGGGGTAGGGGGGGCGGGCTGGAGGGAGTCAATGGGGGACAGAAGGGGGACATGTAATATTTTCAACAATAATGCTTTCTAGTAAAAAAAGATTCCTTTGGTAAGATTACCTCTAAAATATTGACTATCTTCACAGTCAATAACATGCTCTAACGGGGTTTTGTTTTGAGCTTTGTAACTTGGGCCAAAGGCCACACAGACCACTTCTCCTCTGGTTCTAGAAATATGGCTGTGGCCTTTGGTCAGCCTCCCTCTGGGCACAATGGGTTTCTTACTTCTCATTCGGTGCCTGGGCAGAGTGGTATCATGGCCTGATGTGGCAAGGAAGGAGGAGTCAGCCTGCACCCGGGAGAGCAGTTCTGGCATAGCCTGTTCCCACTGGCCCACTTTCTCAGAGGGCAACCAGAGGGCTCCAAGTGGGGAGCTGCCCAAGGCTTCAGCCAGGCAGGAGTCAGTCCTCAGGGTCATTTCATAGTGTTGAAGGGCTCTGAACCCAGGGCCATGGTCCTCTCGGCCATCACTACCCTTCTCCTGCCTCCAGGAGGGGCGGTCCTTGGCTCTGCCCTGCTCTCTTGTGTCTTCTCGGGAAGGGAATGAGCCTTTGTAGCATCCCACAGGACCTCGGTTGAGGTCTCCCTGCCTTCCAAGAAAAGGCCTCAGCTGTTATCTACCTGATGACTTCCACTGGCGTTGACCACTCAGCAATAATAACGACATTGGCGAACGCCAGCTGAGGGTCTGCCATCGGCTGAGTGTTGTGGACACAACTTCTACATTTGTTTTGCTCAAACCTTACAACACCCCGTGAAGCAGTTGTTATTAGCCTCACTTCACAGGAGGAGGGTCTGAGCCTGAGTGCTTTGACTCCAGGCACTCAGCTGGACTCAGAGGAGTCTAACTTGAATCCAGTTCTAATTCCTAAGGCCACGTTCCTACCCATCACTATCCTGTCATCTCACCTGAAAGTGGCCCTCGGCAAACACAAAGACAGGTGCTGCCCTTGGTCTTAAAATCTATTTTCCTGACAGATTCTTCTTTTTACCTTGAATTTCCCCAATGCCCCCAAATAACCCCAAACTCTGACCATTTGCCACTTGTGCCCAACAGACAGAGGCCATGGCCTTTCCTTTTAAACTACCAGGGAACATCGGATCGGGAAGGGTTCTTGGAGAAGTTTCCATTTTCTAGCAGCCACAGAGGGCTCCTTATGGTCTGCCTTAAGCCTCAGATCCTACCTTCTAGCCCAGGCATTTGGAGGAGAGACCCAATTTCAAAGGCCTCTACAAAGCCTTTTTCCATCTCCCAGCAGGGAGAGAGAGCCCGGCCTTCGGTTGGAGAGAGAGCCCAGAGGAAGGAAGGAGGAAGGCACAGGGAACACAGGACTCAAGTCTTTGGCCCCGGAGAGTCCAGGAACCAGGACTGTGAAAAATGACGTTGGCTTAAAATGAGTATTTTGCCCCTGCTATAATGTGCTCAGTTGGTGTGTGCTAGAGATAAGCAAAATTCATGACCCCAGACACAATTGATCCACAATAGAAAAATGCAAAAGAACAAAGCACAGTGTCTGTGACTCTGCCGATGGGAACCAGAGATTAAGGAAACCAAGCGCATGGGTGGCTATGGTGCTAAGTGTAAGAACTTCAGGGACTTGGACAAGCCGGTCCCTGGGACAGGACGCCCTAGCTATCTATCAGGGTGAAAGTTGAAATACCTAACAGCAGGCATGGCCAGGTACCGTGCCAGCTGGGCCGCAGCCCTGGAGCAGGGACAGGCATGATCCGATGGGTCCCGGGGCAGTGGAGGTGCTGGAGTGAGGACGAAGGAGCACTCGGTGCACTGGAGCGCCAGGCAGGGACTCCGGCAAACGGTACCGAGGTGCATTCAACTGCTGTGTGGGGAGGACATCTGGGAGCAGTTTCCTGGGCGCCATTCCTCAGGCTGCAGACATACATCCCTGGGGCTGGTCTCACCAGGACTTCATTTCCCTCCAGGCCTCCTCGGGACAGAGAGCATCACCAGCTCATAGGGAGGAGATGTAACCCCCTAACTCTCAGGAGAGGCTGCCATGCAATCCAATGGTCCTCCTTTCCCACCCCTCACTTTATAGCTGGACTTTTGGCGGGGAGGCTGGAGAACACACTCCATTACCCTCTGTGTGTGAGGCCCTGGCTGCACTGGGTGCACTGCACCTGTGGCCCTCCCACTCGGCTTTGCAGAGAAGACTGAGTTGAGAGAAGCTACGTCTCACACAGGCCACACAGCCCAGGAGTGACAGGACTCAGGCGCAGGTCTCCCTGACTGCAGAGCAGGTGCTTTCCAGCCCCTTGGAGGCCGGCCCTCACCGTGAATCCAATCCTGTTCCAGGTCATGCCCTAGACTAGTTCATAGCAGAGGCAGGAGTAAAGCCCCCGACTCCCAATTCAGGACTCTCCTTACACGCCCAGAATATAGCCCCCGCCACAAGTCAGACGGATGTTTAGTCCCAGATAGTCACTCAGGGTCATGCTTCCAGGTGAGGGTGGGAGTAGGCAAGTGGTAGGTCCGATGCCCATCCTGGGGGCAGGCATACCCTAACCAGGCCAGCCCACAAGGTCTGGGTGCTAAAGAGGGGAAGACAGCTCCCATGGAGCCTGTGGGAACTCCTCTCCCCAGGGCTTCTCAGAGCAGGCCCGGCTGGTGATGCCATCTCCTCTGCCCCAGAGAGCTGGGTGGATCCACAGTCCCTTTCGACACTGTGTCGGAGCTCTGACCAGCCGGAAGACAGTTTCCAGGATGCGCAAGCCCTTCTTACAAGGAGACCGTTGGGGTGGGGACTCTGTGGGGCCCCAAGACATTTCCCAGATAATTTGAGACCAGGGGCCACCTATAAGGAGCCTGTTTTCTTTTTTACCATCCAGGCTAAGTGAGGGGTCAGGGCAAAAAGTCCCATCTCTGAGTCATGGACCTCCCAGGACCTGAGAGGGACAGACGCAGTTCTCTGTTGCTTCACTCCCCACTTCGGGGTAAGTAAGCTCCGTCCCTTCTGGGGAGGGACCCCACAGCCCAGCCCAGGCTCTTGGAGGCTCAGTAAAGCTGGAGAGGGAGGAGCAAGTGCTGTCCTCTTCCTCCATGAAGCCTTCTCAGATCCACTCTTCCCCTTCCCAGATAACATCCGCTTTTCATTTTCTGAGTTCTCTAGCCAGTTATTAGCTCTGCAAACCACAGATGCTATAAATGTGAGGGATTTATAGAGGTCTTCCCAGGATGCCAGTGAGGGCTAGTTAGCTGCTAAGCAAAGTTTCCCCGCGGGCTGTGGAGAAATGTGGGTGCACTCCTAAAGGGCAGCGCTGAGCTCCTCTCCCGGGCTCCTTGGCGACGGATCAGGGTCTCCATCTCCCACCCCCAAAGGACAAGGCGCTTTGAGGGCATCGCTCATCTCCTTCGGTGATTGAGCGTGGGCTGGGGAAGGTAATGAGAAATAAGTTGCTGCTGACAGTCCTTGGCATGGCGTGTCTAAAGCAAACTAGAAGAGTGAGATAAGAGAGGAAAGCCAAGGCAGAGCTGCTCCGGAGCCCTGGCAATCTGACCATGAACCTGGGGTCTTCCCGCCAGGCTGAGAGGAGTTGGAGAGACCCAGGAGTCTTGACTACAGACCCAGGTGGGAGGCCTCTTGGCCGACATCACTGATCCTCACAAGACGTCACACCGCACACTCCCGTAGCAGGGCAGTTTAGGATGTCCGCAGGGTAAATGCCTGCTCACTGCTAGGAGAGGCCACATGTGGACCCACTCCTGACAGTGCTGAGCACGGTCTACCTGGCTGCTGGCCTGGCCCCAGGATGGCCCTGAGCCACTCAATGGCATTTTGTCAAGCTGGTGGGTACCCACAGCGGGGCCAACCACCACAGAGCCCCAACTGGGCCAGATCATGTCCTTGGGTGCTAGACGGGTGCTGCCCAGCAGAGGAGCCTCATGTCTCTGGAGTCCACAGTGTTCCCAGCCTCCCTGAGCCTGTCTCCTGCCCTCAGCTCCTGGCCCCACCTGCCCACTGCTGTTTCCTCACCTCCAAGGCGCAGGTGGCTGAGGGTCTGTCATCTTCTGCGTGGCATGGGTCTGGCAGGTAGTGGGAGACCCAGGCGGGTATCTGCTTCTGGAGCATCGTGGCGGCTCTCCAGCTGGGTGGTGAGACTGGGAATTTATACTCTGACTCAGAGCTCCACCCTCCGGAGGCCTCTTAGCACTGGCTGGGATTGCCCAGGGAGGGGCTCAGGTGGGTGAGCAGATAGGGAACCCCGGCCTAGGCCTCTTAGCATCCTTGGTCTTCAGATCGTGGAAATGCAGGGACCAGCAAGGGGTCTGGCCCTTGGGTCAGAAATCTTCTGCCCCTAGAAGCTCAGAATAACCAGTTGTGGGAACAGAGGTTGGCAAGGAGAGGATGCTGACCCTCACAACTTTAGGATAAGCCCGCTCTCTTCAGCTAATCAAAGTCCTGCCCCCGGGGGTGGGGGGCATGATGCCTGCCTTCTTAACTATTTAGTCCCATGTCTCAGAACCATAGGAGTGTGGGCAGAGGCCTCATGGGAGGCAGGGGCCTCATGGGCGGCAGGGACCATGGCCAGGGCTCCTAAAGTTAGAAGGTAAAGAAAGAAAATCATTGTCCAAATCCTTGGTGAGGAGAGTTGGTCAAGGGCGGATGTGCCCGATTGTCCCTCCTGCGAGGCCTGGGAGAAAGAGGGTGTGCCCAGCCCTGCCTGGTCTCTGGGCAGCTTAGAGGATGCTCCTGCCCCACCCAGCTGATCCTATCTCTGGCCTAGTGGCTGGCTCACTAGGGGGCCCCGTGAGTTGGCTTCACCTGCTCAGCTGCCCAGCTAGGTATAGTGGGAGTTTCCTGCCTGAGCTATCGCCTGGGGGCCCACAACCGGCTTTTCTGGCCCACAGATTAAAGTGCATTTATGAAACCAAGGGTGAGATCTGAACACAAAGCTGACTGGGCCCGAGCAAGGGATGGAACCTGATGGGTGGTATCTGTGGGACCTCTTCCCGTGCCAGGTAGAGGATGTCCCCACCCTGTTCCCGCTGCCTGCCCATGCCCTTCCCTGCCCCTGGCATCTGTCCAACTGCCAAGGACACAAACTTCGCACCCACACCCCTCAGTGGATCCTACTAAATTAAATTTAGTTTGCACACTTAGTGAGCATCTACTGCATACACTGTAAGAGAGGAAATGCCAAGCTTGAAATCGTTGACAATCCATCCAGGGAGCCAAATGCGAGTCTCCTGTGCTAATAGGGATATCCTAGGAGGGTCAATAGAACCCTTCACACTGGTGGGCACCTGTGGCTTACAGAGCCAATAATTGACCTGAGGGCACAGACGATGAAAAGTGGATGTCGGCCGGGAAGGGAAAGAGTGGATCTGGGAAGGCTTCATGGAAGAGGCGACATCTGACTTGGGTCTTGGAAGATGGATTCGATTGCAGAAGCTAATGAGAGGTGGGAAAGGCATGGCAAGAGCAAGGAAGGGACAGCATGAACAAGCATAGGGAGGCCAGGAAACAGGGTGTGCTCAGGTATACAAGTGGTCTGGTGTCAGAGTAGTGAGTGTGAAGGGAGGATACGGGGGGGAGGGGATTGAGAGTGGGACATAGTGGGCGGTGGAAATTGGGCAGAGAGCAAGGATGCTTTGGGAAGGAAAAACCTGGACAGTTATACATTAGGGCCCAGAGTTGTGACCCTTAAAGGCCATGCTTTAAATTTACACTTATTCTCCAGGCAATGGGGAGCCATCAGTAGTTTTTGAGCAGGAGAGTTCAACTTCTAGAAGGCAATGCTGATTGATGTGGTGGGCAACCCAACCCACGGCACAGCAGTGTCTAAAAGTGACAAGGTGAGGGGTATGGTGAGGCCCAGGGGACCTTCTCCCTAAGGATCCCACCAGGCTCCCATTCTCCCCACTCCCCAACCCTTCCCCTGTGAAATAGGCCTGGGACAAGCCCCATCTCCGGGCCATTCCTCACAGCTTGGAACTCGATGCTCTTCTCACTGAAGGAGCCCACCTTGCTCCATCCGCCAGAGGCAGCGCACGGAAGATCTCGCTCTCCCACCCTTACGTTTGCTCCTTGTGCATCAGCTCCTCAAGAGCAGAGCCTCGCTCTAGTGAAATGACAGCAAATTGAATGGGAGGTGGGTGGGAGTTCCCTGACCTTGACCCAGCCTCTGACCCAGGCACCATAGTAAACTGAGGCGACGTTCTACCAGCAAGCACTTACTGAGTACCTACTGTGTGCCCAGCTGGTCACCCCATCAATGGGAGCCAGTGAGCAAGTCCCCAAACACACCCGAGGTAGAGGCCTCGACTCCCCACTCCTCAGGGAAGAGGGGGTGCTGGGTGAAAGGAACTTGGTCCCTTTCACCCAGCTAGGTGCGGAAGGCTCAGGGCAGATTTTAGAAGAAAACAGAATTTACGATCTAGTGAGAGGGAAAAGGGGCTAAACTGAGTGCTGAATTGTCCAGTGTGAACTCCAGCGTGGGGCAGGAGGGGAGGGAGAACTCCAGCGTGGGGCAGGAGGGGAGGGAGAACTCCAGCGTGGGGCAGGAGGGGAGGGAGAACTCCAGTGTGGGGTCAGTGGGAATCGGGCTGGAAGGTAAGGAGTGGCAGGCAAAGAGACAACATTCACAGACAAATTGAGGGGTGTCTAATCCCCTCCTCTAATCCAGTTTGTCTCCAAATGAACATAAAACCTAAGCTAAAACCCTGTTCTTGTTATACCTGGTGCTGTCATCGAGGCCCCTCTCTCCCTGCCCCAGAGCTCCGTCATGTGGACACTTCAGCGTCTCTGCACAAAGTGGAAGGAACCAAGTTCCTTTCACCCAGCACCCCTCCTCCCTGAGGAGCAGGAGTCGAGGCCTCTACCTTGGGCGTGTCCGGGGACTTGCTCGCTGATGGGTGACCAGGACCTGCCTGTGGCGCACAGCCTCCTGGTCTCAGGTAACCCAGCATTGACGAGTACATTCCTCTCAGCGCCTCAGCTGACAGCACTCCCCGTGAACGGAGCAAGGATGAATTCTTCCCTTTCCTTTCTCAACATGCTTCTGGGACCTGTCCCTTCCTTCCCACCCTCTCTTTTGGCAGCATCTTTCTCCTAGCACCTCTGCCTCTCCCGGATTCATCCCCACACACCTGGCTGGTGGCCAGTGAACTGTGTGACCACTCCCTTCAACCTGCTATTCCCCTGCTCCAAGGCATCCCATGCTTTTCCATTCTTGCCAACACATTCTGGATCCCAAAACTTCCTTCAACCAAAGAGAGTCCAGAAACAGCCCTACGAATACATCAAATTTTTGTCTATGATAAAGGAAGTATTTAAAATCAGGGAAGACTTTATTATCAGAAAAACTAGCTTACAATTGGAATAAAATAAAGTTAGATCCTAACTTCATAACTATACAAAAATAATTCTACAGATTAAATATCTAACTATCAAAATAACACTATAGAAGATTTAAAATAAATTATTAGAGGGTATTTATATAATACTAGAGACCCAGTGCACAAAATTTGTGCACTCAGGGTAGGGAGGTCCTCAGCCTGGCCTGTGCCCTCTCACAGTCCAGAAGCTCTTGGTGGATGTCCAACTAATGGCTTAGACCCGCTCCCCATGGGAGAGGCTCCTGCCACCACTGCTGCACTTGCCAGCAGTGAACCCGGCTCAGGACTTCTGGCTGAGCGGCATTTCCCCTGTGGGAGTGCAATGACCACCAGGAGCAGCTCCTGCATCAAGCATCTGCCCCCTGGTGGTCAGTGCATGTCATAGTGACCAGTCGTTCTGCTGCTTGGTCGATTTGCATATTAGCCTTTTATTACATAGGATTACATATTACTTTAATGTCTAATTTCCCAATACATGACAGTCACTTTTTAAAGTATGTTTAGGCTGCCTAGCTGGTGTTTCTCAGTGGTTGAGCATCAACCTATGAACCAAGAAGTCACAGTTCGATTCCTGGTCAGGGCACATGCCCGAGTTGCAGGCTAGATCCCCATTGTGGGGTATGCAGGAGGGAGCCAATCAATGATTCTCTCTTATCATTGACTAGAGGCCTGGTGCACAAAAATTTGTGCACGGGGTTGGGGGGTCCCTCAGCCCGGCCTGTGCCCTCTCCCAGTCTGGGATCCCTCTGGGGATGTCCACCTGCTGGCATGCCTGGCCAGCCTGGGTGAGGGGCTAATGTTTATTTGCAAGCTGGCCAAGCTCCCCAGTGGAGACCCTCACCCCAGGGGGTGTGGCAAGCCTGGGTGAGGGGCTGAGGGCAGTTTTCAGGCCGGCCACAGCTCCCACTGACCCTCCGGGCCATCTGCCTGGGAAGCCGAGGCTGGGGTGGTGCTGGCCACCCCATGGCCTCCCGGGCTGGGGCTGCGGGGGTCCGGCCACCTCGTCCCCACACCCCAGAAGGCTCCCGCCCAGGAAGCCCAGGCTGGGGTGGCGCTGTCCACCCCACGGTCTCCCGAGAGGGGCCGCAGGGTCCAGCCGCCTGGTCCCCGCCTCATCCCCCCCAGGCTCCCGCCTGGGAAGGCATCTGCAGGCCCAAGGCGCTGGATGCCTTCCCAGGCGGGAGGCTCCCAAGATGGCGGAGGCCACAGCCCCGAAGAAGCCACACACCAGGGCTACGGCCTCCGCCATCTTGGCTGGGCTAATTTGCATACAGCAGCTCTGATTTACTGGTGGGCGTGGCTTGCCCCCATCCCAGAGAAATGGTTAATTTTAATATTTCACTTTTATTAGTTAAGATGTTTCTATCTTCCTTTCCCTCTCCCTTCCTCTCTAAAATTAACAATAAAAGTATATCAAAGTCTGTTTAGGCTAAAAATTTACAGTCTTTTGGTATTACCCAAACAATTTAAATATTTGTAGAAAAGGTGAAAACCTACTTTTTCAATAGTTTATCAGTATTACTACTGAGTCCACAAACTATGAGAATAACAAACGACCTACTCTTTTACTTCCTCTTAAATTCCAATTATTGACTCATAAATGGTACTCCATTTGAAATGATATTTTATGCAGAATATTTGGTAAATTATATTGAATTATTAGTATGATTTCTTCAGAGTTTTTAATCAGGATAAATCCTCTTTCATTTTTCAGGGTTACTGGGCTGTAGAATTAGATCTTGATGTCACTATTTATCTTCAGATGGTAATATGAATAATGGAGATTAGCATGGACTCTGAAAGTTGAGGAACCCAAGCTCAAATAATAAGCGACTTGCAGTGCTAAAAAACACTTATATTTAACTCCACCTGTGCATGAATGTAAATGTAGAGATCAAACTTGTTTACATATGTAGCACTCAGTATAAGATGTAGAACCTTTTTCAAGATTTTAGAAGTTTTTTTTCATACCACTTTCTTACTACTACCCTCAGAATTTCTTAATTTTCTGACCTTTATAATCATTGATAGTACCATCAGTTCATGAAATTCATATCAGTGGATTTATATGATGTATTCTCATTTGTGTTCACTTCTTTTGCTCAACATAATATCTATGGAATTAACCCATACTGTTCTTCATACCAGGATTTTATTCTTTTTTTGTAGGTGTGTAGTATTCTATTATTTGAATTTACTACCATTCTTCCATTTTCCTGTAGGCAGATTTGTAAGTTGTTTCTAATTTAAAAATATTATGAATAAAGAATGCTAAACATTTTTTCACATGTGATTTTAAGGACCTATATGCTCATGTTTTTAGGATATATAAAAGCAGTAAATTTAATGACTCATGCTGTAGGCATATGTTTAGTTTTAGTAGATACAGTTTTACATCCTTTTATCCAAGTTATACAACCACCTGCAGTGAATGAGAGTTCCAGATCCTGCAGATACTTGCCAATAATTAATATTATAAACCTATTTAATTTTAGCTATCCTGGTAAGTAATAGAGGAATAAATTTGAGTTTACCTGGAGAGATGATGTTGAATATATTTCATATATATTTTGAGATGTGGATATTATTCTTTATCAATTCTTGTTTACATTTGTATTTTCTTTCCTGAGGTGCCTTAATTTTCCTCATATTGCTAAAGGATATTTTCACTGGAAATAGGACTTTGTTGACAGTTCTTTTATTTTTAGACTTTATGTTTCTAATGGAAAATCTATTGTCATGAGAATTACTTTTTCCTTATAGATAAAGTGTTATTTGTCATTCAGAACTTTCAAGATTTTTTTCTTTGTTTATATTTTTATTTTTCAGAAGTTTGACTATGATGTGGGTGTTGCTATCTTTGGATTTATCTCATTTTGTATTCCCTCATGTTCTTAAAATTGAGGATTTCTGTCTTTTGACCAATTGGAAGAGTTTTCAGCCATTATTTCTTCAAATACTCTTTCAGCTCCACCTCCTTTAATTTCTTCCTGGACTCCAAATGTTAGTTTTATTTATTTATTTTTGTTGTTATGACTCCACTGGTTCCTGTGGTTCTGATCTTTTTCTGTTGCTGTTTTCAAACCCATGTTCTCCCTATTGTCTTTGGATATTTTTATTGTTATATTTTCTAGTTCCCTGAGTGTTTCCTCTGTTCCATCCATTTTGCTTTGAGCCTACACACGGAGTTATTTATTTCAGTTATTATATTCTTCTGTACTATAATTTTTATTTGGTTCTTTTTTAAGCTTCATTTTCTTTGCTGAGACTTTCTGTTTACTTGCTATAACTTTCTTTTTTTCCCCCTTTTAAGGATGTTCAAAATCACTCATGTAAAGGTTGTTTTGATGGCTGCTTTAAACTTATCTAATCTAATAAAAGAGTAATATGCAAATTGACCCCCACTCCATTACACCCACAAGCCATGCCCACTAACCAATTAGGAACAAATATGCAAATTAACTCAACTAAGATGGCAGTGGCCATGGAGCTGGAGTTGCCCCGGGCAATGGAGGAAGTCAGGGCCCTTCAGGCCCTGAGCTCTACTCAAGGCTACAAAGTTTCAATTATAGAAGATAAACAAACCCCAGATACCTGCCGGGCTGGGACCTTGGGTTGCCAGGGGCAACCCAGGCTTTGAGCAGGGGACCAAAGCAGCAAAATTTCAATTATAGAAGTTAAATAAATCCCAGATACCTGCTTCTAGCCAGGCACCCCAGTAGGGACCCAAACCCTGAAGGGGCTGTGGGCAGCCTGAAATGGCCCTCTGCCCCTCACCCAGGCTGGCCAGGCACACCAGCAGGTGGATATCCCCTGAGGGGTCTCAGACTGTGAGAGGGCACAGGCCAGGCTGAGGGCCCCCACCCCCGAAGTGCACAAATTTTTGTGCACCGGGCCTCTAGTTATCAAATAACTCTGTCATCTCTACTATCTCAGTGTTACTATCTACTATCTTTTTATTCAGTTTTAGATCTTCCTACTTCTTTGTATGAATACTTTGATAATTGAAACCTAGAAATTTTGAGCATTATGAAACTCTGGATCTTTTTCAACCCTATTTCATCTGGCTTTGCTTTGATACTGCTCTGGTAAGGGAAGGGTGAGATGCCATCTCATTATTTCAAGAAGAGAGTAGAAGTCCAGGTTCCCCATTTGGCCCAAGGTTTATAGGTGTGTGTATCAGGGGAGGGGAAAAGGTATTCATTAATGTTATGAGATGGTGGGTGTTCTGGCTCCCTGCTATTCTTCTGACAATATCTCCCCATGTGGAAGGATAGGTCTGCCTTGTTTCTATTTCTTACGGTTTCCACTTACATGACCCAGGACTGACTGCCACCCAGCATGGCCGGACCAAGGACTGAATCCTCCCAGACTGACTCCTGCCCAGACTGACTCCCATCCAGCGTAGCCCACCCACAGCCATGACAACCCAGCACTGACTTCTGGTCTGGTAGAGCTTTAGGTCGTAAGAGTCGTTACATCCTGGCTCTTTATTATATAGGATTGGGATGCGGCAGAGTTCCCTAAACAGAGTAAAAAATCTAGAAGCCAAGAGTGAAAAGTATTGCCAGGTGTGAATATACAGGAATGTAAAACTGCAGTGAAGCCAGAGATGCCATAAGCAGTTCCAGCTCCAAAATATATCATAAATTTCCTCCTCTTAATAAATATCCCTGGGCAACAAAATCAATCTTAAAAGATAGTAGTAAAGAGGACAGTCTTGCCCTACCAGATCCTAAGATCAACCACAAAGCCACACTAACACAAACAGTAGGTTGTTAATCCAAGAATAGGACCAATGGAACAAAACAGAGGGCTCAGAGACAGACCCTATATTTAAGGGAACTTGATATATGATAAAATCGGCATTGCAGTTCAATAGGAAAAGAGAAAACTGTTTAATGGCTGACATGATCTCCAGGGACTCACTATATAGAGAAAAATAAAACATCTCCACTTAACCTCAGATAAAAAGATGGGCTATAAACAAATCAACGCATGAAATGAAAAACTATAAAGTTAATAGAACACAGTGTAGGAGAATCTATTTGTGATCTGGGTACAAGAAGGATTTTTTAAACAACGTTTTGAAACCAGGAACCATAAGGGGGAAAAAAACTTATAAATTTGATTACATAAGAAGTAATGATTTGTGTCAATTGAGAACACATAGAAAAAGTTAATACGTTGATAGCTGATAGAACGACAGAAGGTACTCGCAATGCATTTGCAAATCACCAAAGGCGTAATATCTAGTAATACAAAGAATTCTTACAGACGCCACAAGAAAACGATGGTCATGCCGACATACAAATGGACCAAAGACTTGAACCTGCAATGTGTAGGAGGGGAAACCCAGAAAGCTAATAAGATCTTGAGGAAACGCTCAAAATCACTGATACTCAGGGAAATGAAAATGACAATGAGATTTTATTACAGCTACGAAATTGGGAAACACTTGAGAAAGTTGCATAGTGGTTGCCTTTCTATGGGAGGGAGAACAGGAAAGGATGAATGGGGACAGGAAAATAGCAATCGAGGAGGCAAGCGTGGGGCCTCACTGTGACCGAGGGTGATAGGGGCCGTGGTCTCTGCTGTTGCCCTCGGGGGAAATTCTCCCCTCCAGCTTTCCCCCAGCTTCGTGGCCACTGCTATAGTCCAGACCATTATCTTTACTCATCTCAGCTACTGCATTAGCCTAACTGGTCAATGGGAACCCTGCCTCCACTTTTGCCTCCCTGTAAGCCCTTCTCTACAGAAGAACACAAGTGGTCCAGAAACATCAGCTAGACTGTGTGACTGCCCTGAAGGGTCCTGCGGGGTCTGGCCCCTCACATCTGTTCTAGTCCTTCCCTCGTGCACAAGTTCCAGCTACACTGGCCCTCCATGTCCCAAACATGCCAAATGGTTTCCCACGCCAGGGCTCTTTAAGACCTTGACCTCCCACAATGCATAGTTGGCTCTTTCTGCTCCATCATGGCTCTGCTCAGATGCCATCTTCTCCTGCAGCCCTTCCCTGACCTCCTTCCGCAATGGGTGTGCCTTTCCCTCACCTGTGTGCTTCCGTATTGCTCTTGCTATGAATAAATGTGATTTAATGTATCATACCTTGAATTATCTTGCTCATTTATTCGTTTTTGCCTCTTTCCACCAGACCGTAACCCTTTTCAGGGCAGGGACATTGCTTGTCTTGTTCATTAACTGGAAACACCTAATGCCCATCGGTCAGGGAATGGTTAGATTTGTTGACACATTCACACCCTGGATTACTTCACAGATTAAATGTTTACAAAAGGACAGAGACTAGTCTACATATTTCATATCGCCTGTGAAGCAGATACCAATATTCTCGTTTTAAAGAAGAATTGAGACACAGAGAGGATAAGTAACTTGCTTAGAGTCATGCTGGTAAGTGGCAGGGCTGGAACGAAAGCCAGTCTGGCCCCAGAACTTCTGGCTTAACCACCATACACTCAGCCTCTCAGTATTCGTTATTGTCCTAGAAAATCAGGGTTCCCCATTGGTTTTTAAAGCTTCTTTCTGCTCCTATGTTCCTTGACAAATAAAGTTAAATTTCCTAAAACAAACATACAATAAGTAAAGAGAACTTCACAACATAAAGTAAAAAAAAAATCACTCTCTAGATAATGGGAAATAAAAATCAACTATTGGACTTACTATGTCAAGATGTCTCAGGACCTCTGACCAGTAAGCTAGACATGACTATTTTATGATGACAAGATACAGAAAAGAGATGAAAAGAAAGGACTTTTATCCCAATATAGGCCATATTGATATTCTTAGTGTTGCCAGCTGGTGTGGCTCAGTGGTTGAGCACTGACCTATGAATCAGGGGTCACGGTTCGATTCCTGGTCAGGGCACATGCCTGGATTGCAGGCTCAATTCCCAGTGTGGGGCGTGCAGGAGCTGGTCAATGGTTCTCTCTCATCATTGATGTTTCTATCTCTCTCTCCTTCTCCCTTCCTCTCTGAAAGCAATACAAATATAAAAAAATATATTCTTAGTGTTATCAATGGATCTGGCTGACAAATATTTTCTGTCTTCTTCTTTTTTTAATATATCTTATTGATTTTCCACAGAGAAGGGAGAGGGACAGAGAAGAAGGGAGAGGGATAGAGAGTTAGAAACATTGATGAGAGAGAAACATCCATCAGCTGCCTCCTGCACATCCCCTACTGGGGATGTGCCCGCAACCAAGGTACATGCCCTTGACCAGAATCGAACGCAGGACCTGTCGGTCCGCAGGCTGACGCTCTATCCACTGAGCCAATCAGGTCAGGGCTGTCTTTCTTCTTTATCTTTACCACAAGATGCTAAGGTTTGGCTCAGTGCTTAGCTCAAACTTGTGGCCTCTGGTTTTAATCTGATAGTATTTTTACTGTCCACTCTCTGTCTCTCTCACATAGCAAGACCGGCTGGGGTCTTTTGTACACGGAGTTTACTCTGTCACTTGTCACCTCTGAGAGGATGAAGGTGTCATTGTCTCAAACCTGACTGAGTATAGTTGATGAAGGGTCTGGGCTTGGAAGTTTCACAGCCTTGGATTTGAACACTAGTTCTGCTACATATGAGCTGCATAAACTTGGGTAAATTTATCTCTCTAAGCCTGCGTCTTCCCCCCACTTCTGTGCATCATAATTGTTCCTACCTCCTAGGCTGGTTGTGAAGACTAAATGAGAGAAAAGATATTAGCACATGGCCGGCCCGTAATTACTGATGGGTTCACATAAGCGGTGTGATGTAACGTCAGAGACACAAAAATGTCATCCCTGCCCCAAGGAGCTCACCACCTACGTTGGGTGAGACAGGAAGGCATTTAAATGGTCTTTTGATGATCATGTCACACATGCGGAGAGGTGTGAAAACATGCTGCACAGAGAGCATGGCCACCCAGGCCGGGAAGGGCAGATGAGGCTGCCCGGAGAGGAAGAACTTGGTCTTGAAAGAGGGCTAGGGACCTGATGAATGAAAAAGCAGGAGAGGGCACTTTTGTCAGGTGAGACAGCGTGAGAAAGGTGTGAAGACTCAGAAAGGAGATTAAAGAAATGCCAGGTATCAAGTGAAAGAATTACGTTCTTTTGTTGATAGCGATGACCTATGGAAGGATTTTGAGCAGAGAGTTTAAGAAAGCAAGCAAATGCCACTCCTACAGGTAATCAGCACTGTGTGGTTTCCGTTAGCTGGAATGGAGGTTGCACTTCCCTTATTCAGCACCCACCCCCCCGCCCCCTGTGGCTCCTTGGGGGCAAACGGTGGCCTGCAAGAGGCCCCTGACAAATGTCTCTCCCTCTTTTCCTGTGAAGAATGGCCCCGGGGTCTTGTCCTATCCAAATGCCCTGCAACCTCTCAGGGTCCCCCAGCGCCCTGCAGACTCTGCCTCAGATTCACTAGCTGCTTCTCTGGGACCAAGGGGATAGGGCTCAGAAAGATAAACCTGCATAGTTGTGGAGGAGGAGGAAGAGGGGTAAAAAGAGAAGGAGGAGGAGGAGAAGGAATTCAGAGCAAAGCCTGTGTCAGAGGAACTGTGGTATCAGAGGGAGATTGTGAGAGGCAGAGTTGCAGGCTCCATTCATTTCTTCACTTTGCTCTGGTTGGCTGGGCCAGGCCGGAGCAGATCCTGTCCGCCTGTGTTTGGATCAGGCTAAGTCTCCACAGGCAGACACTGCCTTTCCCTCCAGGTACTTCACAGGGGCAGAGGGGCCCCTTGCTGGACTCGAGACTGGACGTTGGCAGAGGCCGAGCTGGACAGGAGTCACCTGGCCATGAAGTCCACGGGGTGCCAAGTGCCAGCCCCGGATAACATTGCTAAGTGGCAGCAGCTGACTTTCTGTCGGAGAACATTCACTGCGTGCTCATGAGGTTCCAGCACTGGGCTCTGATTCTAGAGAAACTGATTCTGAACAGAGACTCCTCCCACGTAAGGGACTCGTTGCTTAGAAAATACCTTCCCCTGAGAATCAAAGATTTACCAAGGAGTTAAAAAAGAAAACAATGAAATGTAAACATTTTAATTTATGCAGTTTCCTCTTATGTTTTGGTTCCTGAAATCCCTACAGTCTTTTCTTCCCTCAAACTGGCCCCTGGCCTCTGCCCCAAGGAAGGAGGCCATCTTTAAAATACAAAGAGAAACTGAACTTAATTCTTAGCTTCTGAATTTCTCTGGGCCTCAGCTTTCCTATAAATGAAAGATATGAAAAAATACTTAGTCATTTATCCTATTATGTGTCCCCAGCTCCACTATGCAACAGTAAAGGTTTAATAGAGATTCTAGTACCCCTTATTAGAGGGTCCGTGTGTCCTGCTGCCCACTGGCCTCAGGGATTTGCAGCCTCAGAGGTGCCCTTTGCCCACCAGAGAGCAGAGAGAGAGGCCTGGGCAGACTCAGGACTAGGAAACTCTCCAAGGCTGCGTGAGGGGTCCTGGCAGTGGACAGCAGTGGGCATGCAGAAGGGAGCAGGGCCGTGTGAGCCAACCGTGAGAATTGCTCAGCCGGGGTTACTGGAGGCTCAGTGAACACCACATGAAGGGATGTTAGAGGACAGCCCTGTAAGATGACTGCATTTTTGGTAAACTGATCATTTTGGTGAATTGACCTCTACTTTTTTTTTTACTTTAAAAATCAACTTTATTGCGGTATAATTTAATATAATAAAATGCACTTAGTTGACGAGTTGTGACAAATATATAAAACTGTGTAATCACCACAATAAAGGCACAGGTCACTACCATCACCCCCAAACGTTGCCTCTGAGCCCTTGATGGTCAACCTTTCTCCTGGGCCCCAGGGGACCACTGATCTGTTGTTCTCTATTGCTGGAGATTAACGGTCTTTCCTAAGGTTTCACTTACATGACACCACAGCGTTCAGCTTTTTGTGGCTGACTTTCCTGTTTAACGTAAGGTTTTTGAGATTTATCCATGTTGGCTTAAGTTTGTTCTTTCTCCTTGCTGTGTAATATTCCATTGTAAAAATGTTACAGTTGATCCATTAACCAGTTGAAGGATAAAGCTGTTTCTAGTTTTTAGCAATTACGAATAAAGCTGCTACAAGCATTCACATATAGGCTTTTGTGTAAAGATAAGTTTTCACTTCTCTTGGGCAAGTACTGTGCGTAGCATGGCTCGCTAAGTCCGACTGATTTTCACAAAGTCACTCAGAGCCGAGAGTGATGTCTCACCAGGAGTCGTCTGGCAAGCCCAGTCCCCTGGACAGAGGCTCTGTTCCTGACCCGTCTCCACTCTTCTTTCTTCCTCTCACTTTCTTTTTCTTCCTCTCCCTTCATTCTATTCTTCCTTCTGCTGGCTTCCCTTTTGCCTTCTCATCCCACAAGCCTCTCTGGATGAGCTTGAAGGAATCCACAGGACAGATCGGGTGGGGACTGAGCACCTGGCTTCTCCCACAGTGGGTAGTGGCAATAAAGCCTCACTTTTCTTGGTCCAAGACTGGCTGACCAAGCACCCCCACCAAACTCTGCCAGGTCTCCTGACAGCTCCTCAGCTGGGGTGCCTGGGAGGACACCCAGACTCCACAGGGAGACGGCGAGGTAGGTCTGCTAGCAAGTTCAGCTCCCAGTACCATTGTTTCAAGAACTGGATCCTATGGTTCTAGTTTCCCCCATGCACTGGTGCTCTGTCTTTTAAAGTTGGTTCTAGCCAAATTCTAACAGAGGAACCTAATTCTCCATTGGTTCCATCTAGTTCAAACTGATGAGCCCAGGTTCTGCCGTCCCTTCCTGAGAGCTACCCTCCCTGCCCCCCCCCAATCCTGCAGGGCAGGGGAGATAGGGACAGGGCAATGCTGGCCTGGGATGCCTTCATACCAAGTCCTGGTTTACATGGCCCAGCGAAGTTGAGGAATGCCCTGACTCCGTGTTGGTTTCAAGGTCAGTAACCATTCATGTTCAGGAAGCACTGTGGTGTGGTGGGCAGAGCCCTGGACTGGAAGCCGGAGCCATGGGCTCCAGTTCTAACTCTGCTGTGTGATATCAAACAAATGGCTCCCCCTGTCTGGGCTTCCCTTTCCTCTTCTGTAAAATAGGAGGTTGGACCATGTCAGTACAACAGGTCTGGCTTCTGCTTCTTTCTATCATGTCAGGTGAGTCTGACACAACCACAGAGAGACCACTGACCCAGGTGACCTCAGAGTCCCTTCTTGCTGCTGACTCTGGGGTCTGGCCCGCCCTGCTGCCCACAGGGGCTGCCCCATGCTTGGCCATCAGCTCAGAATGAGAATAGGGGATTCTTAGGGCCCTTCTGTACAAGATGTGACTGACACCAAACTGTAAAAACAGGATGCTTGATGCCAGAAAGGAGAAATGACTAAGAATATGGTCAGGAAAGAGCTGAACTTGACTAAGGCAGGCTGATCCTTGGTGAGGGAATGGGAGGCTTTATAAGGGGCACATTGGGAAGGTGATGTCAACAGAGCTAATGACCTGTTCTCAGCAGGATCCAGGGCTGGGGACTCCCCTTAAGTCCATACCCCCCCAGTGTGTGTGTGTGTGTGTGTGAGTGTGTGTGAGTGTGAGTGTGTGTGAGTGTATGTGTGTGTGAGTGTGAGTGTGTGTGAGTGTATGTGTGTGAGTGTGTGTGTGAGTGTGTGTACATGAGTTTGTGTGTGTGTGGAGGGGAGGCACAAATGTTCTACCTTATGGTACAGACCTTTGGGAGGAAGAAGGACCCTGAGCCCAAAATGTAGATTGAACTCCTGTTGTACCAGTCAGTTAGTGTCATCAGCCCCTGGGGGCCTGGACCATGACCCTTAAGATGCATTTCCAACTGTCCCCACAAGCCTCAGCCCTGCTGACCCTCCCAGACTCTGTAAGCCTTGAAGCGGGTTCAGGCAAGTGCCCTGAGGGTTTTTAGTCATATTTGGTTGATCTTAGGTGATGACCCAGGTCTGAGTTGAGGAATTTCCTACCGAGGAAGTGGAGAGTGGATGAGCTGGCTCTGACACAGCAGTGACGTCTGGGAGGCCCACTCCCACCTGGCTGTCTGCCCAGCCTCCTTAAGGCTTCTGTGCAGTTGGTGGCAGGTGAGAACCAGGCCAGGGCCTGGAAAGCAGAGATGCCAGGAGGACACAAGGGACAAAGGGCACCTGGGGTGTTGGTGGGTGGGGCTGACCGCAGTCAGGTTGCTGTAATCTAGGTGAGAGGAAAGACTCAGGTTATCCAAGCACAGCAGGCAGAAGGGGCAGGGGCCACTCTGCAGCCCCTCCCTGCCTGCCTCCAGCAGGCTAGGCAAGCTGCCTCCTTCTGGGTCCTCCAGCTTGGTCCAGCGTAAGCCCTAGAGGGGGCTGGCCTCAGGCCTATGTCGCCATGTGTGGGAGCTGGCTGCATTGCAGCCATCTCCTACCAAGTTCAAGTGACACCTTCTCCTTCTATAAACATGCATTTGTAGGGTGTGGTAACTGGGAATAGGGGGTTTTGGTCCTCCTCTGGTGATGCAGGTCTTCTGGGCTCCAAGAGTGTAGACCTGACTCCCGCCCCACCCCCCACCCCCTCCACCTCCCTTGCATCTGTTCTGGAGCCCTCAGCTCCCATTTGCTGCAAACAGTAAAGACTCATCTGAGGGTAACCAACCAACCGGGTTTGCATACAACAAGCGACTTTCAAAGCTAAAACCAGAGTCCTGGGCAAACTAGAATGATTGGCTACCCTATTTCTAACTTTCCTTGAAAATATTTTTTGAAGCAGAGACATAAATACTTGGAATGCCAGGCGGAGATTTATAATTATTTATATGCATTTGTAATTACTTCTAGGCTTTAGAATTATTTGAGGCAAAATAATTTGATGGTTTTCTGATCTTATTTTGGAGTATGTGAACAAACGCTACATGGGACAACTCCAAGGATTCAGGCCAATTATGAGGTTCAAGGGTGAATGAGTCTGTGTGTGGGATCCTGATGCAGTGGACATATGACCCCCCAGCATCCCTTTCCTTTTCCTCTGATAAGACAAGTTTTCCTTAGTGATCTTATAGAGCTGTCAATCATGGGGAATCCGTCTTTCCCCCTGCTCCTGAAAAGGAGAGCCCCTGACCAGTCTGGCTAAATCAGCATTCCCATCCTTTTAGACTTCAGGAACAATTGAATCTCCCCTTCTTTCCTCTTTTTAGAATTGCATGGGTGGAAAGGGGGAGGGGATTATTCTTTTCTCTGGATTGTAAACTCTGAGGATATTGGTGGTCACCTTTGTCATCGCGTGGAAGGACGGCCTAAAAAACAAAGTTGACATAGAGAAAAGCAAAGTTGATGGGAAGAAAAAGAGAATGTTCTGAAGACATGGCCTGGACCACTAGATCCAGCCGTGTCTGAAGCCCACCTACCACTTGGACTTTTAAGTTACGAAACAATAAAGGCACTTTTTCCTCTCTTACATTTATTTGGCTCCAGCTCTAGTTACTCTCTCACTGGTGACGGAAGGAGTTCTGACTCATACACCTGGCCATGTCTGTGGCAGGTCTCCACTTGCGGCCCTCCAGCAGGAAGAAGGGAGGAGAGGGTCATCCGGGATGTGTCCTCTCTGCTTTTAGATTAGGAAACAGTATCCCTTCCAGGATCCATCTCGAGTGGGAGGCAAGTGTCTGTGCTTGTGCCTTTTGGGGTTACGGGGGCAAAGGCTCTTCCAAGTCCTCTCTCTCATCTGCCCCAACACCTCTCCTGGATTTGCTGGGCTCCCTAACTCTGGAAGTCAATCTTGTAACGCATCCACCTCCCACTCACATACCTTCCTGCTTTTGTGACATCCCAGCATAGGTAAAGCCTGTTAAAGACATGGGAGGACCAACCATTGCCTCAATCATTCCATTTCAACACCTGGTAAACTGGGATGGAGAAAGAGCACTGGATACTGTCCCTGTCTAGAGCCAGGAGAGGGGAGGCGGCTCCCAGGCTGCGGGGAGAGAGAGGCAGCCATCCTCCCCCACCGAGGAAGGCTGAGTGGAGGAAAGGAAAAGGCAGCTAGGATGGGGCCCACCCAGCAGAAAAAGCAGGTAGTAGAAAGACCACAAGGAAGTGTAAATCATATCCTATACAATCGGGATAAGAATTCACAAATGAACTCAACACTTAACCTTCAGGATGATCTCTTAACTGGAAGATATCCAGCAGGGAGAGGACAGGAGGAGGAAAGAGGGGTGGGGGCAATGGGGACAAGAGATCGCTTTCCTGCCCAAATAAAACATCCTCCCAGAAAAGCACACCTTCCCTACTCAGCTCCTAATTTGAATTTCTCCTTTTTAAAAAAGTATTAAGCAATATTTATGATATACCAAGTACATAGAGAGAAGAAAATGAACATCTATGAGCCTACTACCCAGCTTAAAAAGTAAAACATAGGTAACAGCATTGAAGTTCTCTTGTGTGCCCCAGTCTCTTTCCTTGTTCCTTCCTAGGAATAATCCTGAACCTGAATTCATAGCTGTCACTCCCATACAATTCTTTCTTTCTTTCTTTCTTTCTTTCTTTCTTTCTTTCTTTCTTTCTTTCTTTCTTTCTTTCTTTCTTTCTTTCCATAAGTATGTATTTCCAAGCTTGTTTTATTTTATTTTGCATGTTTTGAACTTTGGATAAGTGATATCAGATAAAGGATATGTATTCTGCAGTAAGCTTTTTCTCCCCACTAGGTATTATGTTTATAGAATTCACTTGTATTGATAAGTTTAGATCTGGCTTATTCATTTTCATAGCTGTGAACTATACCACAATTTATTTATCCACTTACATGTGATGGATATTTAAGCTTCCAAATTTTGGCTATTGCTATATTTCATCAATTCTAAGGCACATTCTCTCCCCCTTCTCATTTTAAAATCTCTGAATTAAGGAATACTTATTAAAAGTGATGATATGTGCCCTACCTAGTTTGGCTCAGTGGATAGAGAGTCAGCCTGTGGACTGAAGGGTCCTGGGTTTTATTCTGGTCAAGGGCACATGTCTGGGTTGCGGGCTCTATCCCCAGTAGGGGGTGTGCAGGAGGCAACCTATCAATGATTCTCTCTCATCATTGATGTTTCTATCTCTCTCTCCCTCTCCCTTCCTCTCTGAAATAAATTATATATGTATATGTATATGTATATGTATATGTATATGTATATGTATATGTATATTAAAGTGATGATGTGCAATACTTTAATTGGCAGTGTTTTCCTTTAGTAGATTCAATGAAGAATAATACAAACAATGCTACTGTGAGCTTTCTTGTACATGTCATGTTTCTTTAGTGTATATACCTTGGGTGTATAAATTGCTGGGTCATAGGATATATTATCAATTTTACTAGATATTGCCATTGTTCCTCACAGTAACTTTTATTGCTTTATACTCCCACCACTATGTAAAAAAGTTCCTATTGGGGTATGCCAAGGGGTACCATCGGACTTATGAGTTTTGCTAATCTGGTAAGTATAAAATGGTATCTCGTCATGGTTTTCATGTATATTTCCCTGATTATTAATGATCTGAGGCATCATTTCAAGATCTTTTATTTTCTCTAACCCATATTCTTGGGACTCTTTATCGACTCCCCTTAGGTCTCTCTTAGACTCTTTTACTATAGTCAAATCCAATATCCATCAATACTATCAATATACTTATAGCAATAGTTATCAAAAGTTACAAAATTACTGATGCCCAAGTAATTTCACTCTAGGAATCTCTCACTGAGAGAAAAAAAAATGCTACATGTTGGAAAGTGTTAAATGAATGTAAATTTTGATAGTTAAGAATTGAAAATCACCCAAATGCTTATATTATTACTAGAGGCCCGGTGCACAAAAATTTGTGCACTTGGGGAGGTCCCTCAGCCCGGCCTGTGCCCTCTCACAGTCTGGAACCCCTCGGAGGATGTCCACCTGCTGGTTTAGGTCTGCTCCCCAGGGAATTGGGCCTAAGCTGGCAGTCAGACATCCCTCTGGCAGCCCGGGAGCCCTCAGGGGATGTCCACTTGCCAGCAGGAAGCAGACCTAAGTCGGACATCCTTAGCATTGCTGAGAAGGCGGGAGAGACTCCTGCCACCACCGCTATACTGGCAGCCATCAGCCTTGCTTGTGGCTGAGCAGAGCTCCCCCTGTGGGAGCACACTGACCACCAGAGAGCAGCTCCTGCATTGAGTGTTTGCCCCCTGGTGGTCAGTGTGTGTCATAGTTACCAGTCATTCCCAGTGGTTCTGCTGTTAGGGTCAATTTGCATATTACCCTTTTATTATATAGGATAGAGGTCTGGTGCATGGGTTTGCCCTGAAGGGTGTCCCAGATCAGAGTGTGGGTCTTGCTGGGGTGCCTGATCAGTGTGGGTGAGGGGCTGATGGCTGTTTGCAGGCTGGACAACACCCCCAGTGACCCAAGCTCCCAGCAAGACTGGCTGGAAGCAGGTATCTGGGATTTATTTATCTTCTATAATTGAAACTTTGTTGCCTTGAGCAGAGGCTACAGCCTGCCAGGGCAGGCGGGAAGCTTGGCTTCCTCCCTCACCAGGGCAACTAAGTCTCCTGCTTGCTCCACCTCCATGGCTGCCAGCTACCATCTTGGTTGGGTTAATTTGCATATAGTCGCTCTGCTTGGCTGGTGGGCATGACTTGGGGTGTAGCTGAGTGACACCTATTTGCATGTTTCTCTTTTATTAGTGTAGATAATAAATACATTAATATCATATTTTCAGGTGTTTAAGATGACTGGGCATATAAGACAATCCCCAACTTTTGAGAAGATTTTCCTAGGTTAAAAAGTTTGGACAGAGACCGTATGCAGCACAAAAAGGAGCCAACCGGAGATACTTGCGGTCTCTGTCCAGCTCCATTGAAATGAATGGAGTGCGGCCGTTTTTGAGCTCCCTCCACCATATGTGGCAACTGCAGACTTTCCAGTCCAGCTCGGAAGTTTCAGCACCCGCTTTATAAGACAACACCTGGCGTATAAGATGACCCTTGACTTTTGAGAAGATTTTCCTGGGTTGAAAAGTTGTCTTATATGCCAGAAAATATGGTAAGTTATGGCATATTCCTATGATTAAATTCTATGCATTCATTTAAAAAAGAACTATAAGAAAAATGTATCTATCAATCTACCTAAATTTAGAATATAATAATGATGGCTGATTATAAAATTAAGTAAGAAAAATTATACATTTTCCCTAGCCAGTTTGGCTCAGTGGATAGAGCACTGGCTTGCAGACTGCAGGATTCTGGATTTGATTCCAGTCAAGGGCCCTATTAGAATCATAATTCTATCCATAAAAAACAAGATCCTGTACATAATGGCAATAAAAAATGAAAGAAATAAACCTTGGGAAGGAGTAATAAATAAGAAATTTACATGTGAAAATGATGGCATTACAAATTAATAGGGGAAAGATGGATTATTTGACATTAAGTTGAAAAATTAAACATTTTCTGGGAAAAAAGCAAGAACCATTTTAACAGTTGGAGAAAGAATAATCCATCACTCACTCCTTATACTAAAATAAGTTCCAAATGTGAATATAACCTGCTAGGTTATTTTTATCATCATTAGTGAAGAAGTAAGTACAAAACTGAGATGCATAAAGGAAAACAAATGGATGATTCTGACTATATACATATTAAATTTTTCTACATCAAAGTAACTATAAATAATGATAAAAGACTAATTTGTAAAAATATTTGCCAAATTTATAATTAATGGCTAATTTTCCCCCCAAAAAACCCAAAAAGCTCTTTCAAATAAATACTAAAAAAATCAACAACTCAATAGAAAAATTAACCAAAGGTACAAAAAGCTAATTCATGATAGTAATGCATATCTCTACCATTTCAGCTGTATTATATTTATAGAATTTAACTGTATTGATAAACATAGATCAGCATAATCATCTGTTGATTCTAAAACAAATATTGATGCCTGGCTTGCAGATATCCTGATATAATTGATGTGATATGTGACTTGGGCACTGAGATTTTTAAAAACTCCTCTGGAGATTCTAATGTTTAACAGTTTGGAATCACTGGCATATGCAATAGGCCTAGAAGAGATCATCACTAACAATAAGAATGTAAATTAAAACAACAAAGAGATGTCATCTTTCATTGACCAGATTGGCAAAGATGGAAAACTGGTAAGACTCAGTGCTGGTCAAGGTGTGGGGAAGGGTCAGCAGGACTTTGTTGATCAGATATAAATTGGTACAAACTTTTTGAAGGACAATTTAGTAATTTCTATTAATACATAAAAATATTTATAGAAATTTATTGTACATAAACTCTTGCACAAATCCTCAAAGATGTTCAATTTAGCATTATTCCTCTAACTCCTTTTTGTTTTTGTTGGTGTTGTTTGTTTATTTGGCGGAACAAGGGCTATGGTTTTGAAGTTGTTGGTGAATGGAGGTAGCAGTCATCCCTCTCCCTAATATATCTCAGTACAATGGCATCTGGGCCTTGGGCATTGCTGAGGGGAGCTGGATAGCACTCCCCCTTAGGAAAACAATCTAGTTGCATCCATAAATTTATATAGGAGCAGAGCAGCCTCTTGAGGGAAAAAAGAGGTTGGAACCTTAACATCTTCCCATTGGGAATTCAACTTTCTGAAATGTAGATGATGAACAAAGAGATCCTCAAGAGAACCATCGAGGTCAGATGGCCAGGAAGGGCCCTGGGAGTCCCGGAGAGGAAATGCCTCATCAGGATGAGAGAAGGTTGGACCGGTGTCTTGGACTCAGTCCTAGGGCTTAGCTTGCGGAAGCTAAGGCACAAGGATCATGCTGCAACTCCTTTGCACTTATTTACCTTTCTCCCATGGGTCTCTTTTGGGCGATCTGGCTCTGTGTGTGAGAATTGAGGGGGCGGTATCATTACTGGTACTAGGTAACCTTGCTGGGGTACTTTCTTCATTGGTCCTTATGGAGCAGGTGCATTCCTTAGCTGAGCACATAAGAATAGATGTTTTAGAGAGAAGTCTAGAGTCAGCAGACAAGTGATGAGGGAACTGCCTCAGGGACAAGGGCACTAATCCTGGGAGTTCTCTGGCCTACTTGAAGGAAAATCATTGGGAAATACTGAATTCTCTGCCAGCTTGGCAAGCAGGCGAGAGGAAATCGCTGTAATTTGGATATTAATAACCATGACATGTTTTCTAGGCTTTGGAGTAGTATTCATAGAATGAGAAACAACCTAAGTGATATAATGCTATATTGTAGCAATTTTCAGGTGTTTGGGTTTTTTTAATGGCAGAAGAAAATGATCACTAATTACTGTTAGGTGGAAAGGATGAGTTTTGCATTATGAGCTCAATTTTGCATATTTAAATATTCTATATAATAAAAGGCTAATATGCAAATCGACCTAACTGCGGAACGACCTGTTGCTATGATGCGCACTGACCCTCAGGGGGCAGATGCTTAACGCAGGAGCTGCCCTCTGGGGGTCAGTGCACTCCCACAGGGGGAGCACTGCTCAGCCAGAAGCTGGGCTCATGGCTGGCGAGCACAGTAGGGGCAGGAGGGCTCCTGGACTACAAGAGGGCACAGGCCAGGCTGAGGGAACACCCACCCCTCTTTCCCTGCCTGAGGGCACAAATCTCCTGTACCAGGCCTCTAGTATGTATATAGAAACAAAACTTATTTTTTATGTATATATGTGCCTCAAAAAAGAAAGGAAAAATATTAAGGGTTCAAGAAGTTATATCTAGATGATGGGATTATTGGGAAAGTGTTTTTTTATATGTTTTTTATTGATTTTTTAGAGAGAGAGGAAGGAGAGGGATAGAGAGATAGAAACACTGATAAGAAGAAACATCACTGATCAGCTGCCTCCAGCACATCTACTGGGGTTCCAGCCTGCAACCTGGGCATGTGCCCTGACCAGGAATTGAATGGATGACCTCTGGTTCATGGTTCGATGTTCAACCACTGAGCACGGAATGCTTCTTTTCTTCATTCAACTTTTAATATTTCTACTGTCTATACGGAACCGATACTACATGTTATTTATAGTCAGGAAACAAATTTTTAAAAAATCAAAATTCTTATATGTTAAATATATGGATAAAATTTTTATAGTTTAACTAAGTAGAGAGAGAGGGAAAGAAAATAAACCTGTATGTCATGCCTCCTGTGTGCCAGGCCACTATGCCAGCTGTCTACATAGGTAGACAGCTCTGTCAGAGTAGGCAGATATATTCTCTCATACTCATCTTCTGAGAGTAGTAAGAAGGGTTGAGTGCAGACAGGGCCAGGCCTGCCCACCCAGGGGAGACATTGTTTCTCAGCTGCTGGGAGGCCCCTCCTCCTCACACCAAGCAGCTGGTCCACTGCCCACCAACGGAATGCCCTCTTCCTCTTTCTCCAGCTGCAACATCCAGATGGGTCAAGGAAGGGGGCAAAGCCATGGCTCACTGAAAACTTGACTGAAGCAGCCCCAGCAGGGTGGCTCATACACCAAAAGGTTGTGGGTTTGATTCCTGGTCAGGGTACATACCTAGGTTGCAGGTTCAATCCCTGGTCAGTGTACATATGAGAAGCAACTGATCAATGTTTCTTTCTTTCTATCTATCTATCTATCTATCTATCTATCTATCTATCTATCTATCTCTATCACTTATCTATTTTTTCTTCCCCCTTTCTCTCAAATCAGTAAAAACATATTCTCAGGTAAGGATAAAAAAAATCACACAAAACTTGACTGAAGCCCAGGACAGCAAGGCCTTGAAATTGCTGATTATGGAAGCTAATTTTGGGTGTGAAAAGGGCTCAAGAATAGAAAAAAATTTGTCACAGTTTGATTCCTGGTCAGGGTACATGCCTGGGTGTGGGCTTGATCCCCAAGAGGATGCATGAAGGAGGCAATTGATCAATGATTCTCTCTCATCATTGATGTTTCTATCTCTCTCTCCCCCTCTCCCTTTCTCCCTGAAATCAATATATCTGATTAGACCGATGTTGTGTCGCACCTGATAGTGGAAATAGAGCCTTTGTGGGTGGATAGATTTGAACTTAGTGTAAGAAAGAACTTGGGCTCTTGGGAAGTAATAAGCGTCCAGTGCTGGAATTATGCAAGGGGTACCTGCCTGCAAGGCATAGAGGAGAGTCTGCTGGGCAGGAGAATGCTCTAGAATCCAGGTGACCTGTTTCAGCTTTGAGGTTCTGTTATTCTATGCAGCCATGCCCCTCCCAGGAACAGGTTATTGATCCTGAGCTTGAAGCACCTGTGGGGGAGGCCTTCTGAAGGTCAGGCTGACCTTTGTTGCCTCGTATATGACTCCAAGGGTGGGATTTTCACTATGCAACGAGGAGAGGGAGGGAAAGGCCTACCTGGCCTGGCCAGGTAGATATTTGGGGAAAGGTTTTGTGGATAGCCATCCACTCCAGCTTTCTTAGGCCCAGCCCTGGAGTTCACCTCTCAGGGCAACTGACAGGAACATGGAACCTTTGGTCTCAGTTCTTATCTGCCCAGCGACACATGGAAGGTCGTTAGGAAATGCCTTCAGCGAAGAAGTGGAGGGCACCCAAACCAACCAACACACAAACAAAAAAACAACCAAAACAAAGACCAACCAAACTATAAAACAAAGAGGCCGCCAACAAAATGCGTACTACAACAACACATTTCACAGACTAGTTGGAAACAACACCCACACAGAAAATATAGAGGACAGAGAAGTGTTTTGGAGTTAGAGACCTGAATTCACATCTTCGCTGTGGTACTGACTAGCTAGGTAGCATTAGGCAATTACATTATCTCTCTGAGACTGTTACCTAATCTGTTAAATAGGATTAACTTATACTTATTAAAATAGGATGTACTTATTTTGCAGGATTGTTGTAAAGATTAGAGATTATATACATACTAGTGGCCTGTTGCATGAAGATTCACGCAATAGGCCTTCCTTCCCCTGGCTGCTGGCACCGGTTTTCCTCTGGCGCCCGGAACCCAGGCCTTTGGTCTAGCTGCAGCAGCGAGGCTTGGCTTCTCAGCTTTGGCTGCTCCCAGCCCCTCCTCTTTTTTTTTTCTTTTTTCCCCAGCTCCTCCAGTGGAGCCCAGGGCAGACTGGAAGCCTTGGTTGCCCCTGGTGACCCAGGCCTCCTGAGACCCAGACTCCCAGCCCCTCCTTGAGCAGAGTACAGGGCCAGGGGGGAGCTTGGCTTCCTCCATCGCTGGGAGCAACCCAAGCCTCCTGCTCGCTCCAGCTCCATGCTGTCGCTGTCTTCTGTCTTCAGTCTTGGCTCCGTGCTTATGTATGCAAATTAACTGCCATCTTTGTTGGGTTAATTTGCATAGTTGCTCTGATTGGCTGGTGGATTTAGCAAAGTGAGGGAGTGATGGTTAATTTGCATGTTTCTCTTTTGTTAGTGTAGATGTGATTTGCACATAGAGTCTGGCTCATAATAAACCTTAATGAATTGTAGCTATTGCCGTTTTTTTAAAGGAAAAATTTTTTTTATTGATTTCAGAGAGGAAGGGAGAGGAGGGGGAGAGAAATAGAAATTTCTACAGGACCAATAAGTTGGGAAGAACTAACTGTAAGTGAACATGGGAGGCAGAGAATCCAAAGGCAGTGTGAGCCTTGACAACCACTAAGTGTGGGGCACTGTGCTGCGGGCTCAGGGTATCAGGAAGGATGTCATACCTGTGCTTGTGGCTCTCCCAGTGAAGGAGCAATGATAGGCAATGAGCATATAAGTCAAAAGCAATTTGTAATCATTTATTATGTCTTATCAAGCTGCTATAAAAGACACTAACTGAAGTACCTGATTTAGATTGGGGAGGAGTGAGAGATGACTTCTTGGAGGAAGCAGCCTTTAAGCTAAACATTAAAGAAGATTAGAGCGAGCTCTACATGGCTAAAGGGACAAGCTGATGTGTAAGGCGCTGAGAAGTGGCAAACGGTGGTGTGTTTATCAACTGAACATGTGTGTCCGGGGCCTCCTGAGTAAGGAGGGATGAGGTGAGAAATGTGTGGGAAGGTGGGCAGTTGGCTGGATCACCTGAGGCCTTGAAAACCAGGGTGAGGATTTGCTATTTTATCTTAAGGGGTTGGATGCCACTGGCAAGTGTTAAGCAGAGAAGTGACATGAATAAGATCATTCTCGGTGCTGTGAAGGGCATGGATGCGACAAGACTGGAGTTGTAGTGGTTCAGATGGGAAACAAACGGTGACTCGCGACAGGGTGAGGGGCAGAGATGGAGAGAAGTAATGGGCTCAAGAAGCATTTCAGGAGAGAACCTGCACAGCAGGATGGATTAGATGCAAGGAGGGCAGGGGATGCCCAGGGAGCTTCAATAACCTGGTGGGGAAAGATGTAATCCACAAGGGTGATCCTGAAGGGAAATCTATCAAGTGCCAAAGTACGTGTGGGGCCTGAAATGTGGGCCAGGTTAGGAAAGGGAGAGCATTCCAGGAGGGAAGCAGCAGAATCCAGGTGACCAGGTGGGACTGTGCTTGCCTCACACCATGTGGGTGGCACTGAGTGGGGTGAGTCCTGCCATGTGGAAAGGGTGGACACTGGGCCACAGGGTGTGTGACAGGAGTGGGGAAGGAGCTGGGGTGGGGCCTGATTACTCCAGACCTCTGAAGCCACGCAGAGGTATCAGCCTTGATGTCAGAGATAATGGGAAGCTGCATGGGCTCCTAGGCCAGCAGCCAGGCAGCCAGGCAGCCATCCATCACTCAGCGTGCCAGGTCTATGCCAGGGGCTGCAAAGACATGAATAAACAGCCACAAAGCTTGTGCTTCCTGGAACCATTTCTGACAATCTGCCCTGATACTAGTGTGGGACATTTCTAGAGAAAGCCCCCAAGTCCTCAAGACACCACTTTCTCCCCTGGTTCCTTCCAACCTCACTGGCTGCCCGTCTCAGTCCCCTTTCATGGCTCTTCTGCCTCCACCAGGCATCTAGCAGGTGGAGAGCAAGAGGGCGAAGACTGCGCTTCTCTCTTCTGCCTCTGCACCCCGTCCTTCAGAGAGCTCATCCAGCTCTGTGGCTTTAAAAACCATCTACATTCTGCTTCATACATTCAAACGGATTGTCCTCCCAACCTATCTTCTGAGTTCCAGCCTTGTATTTTCAACTGCCCACCTGTCATTTCCACTTGGATATATAAGAGGCTCCTCAAATTTGAAATGTCCAAGACAGAAACTTCCAGTCCCCTCCACCCCAACCCATTTTTACGTTGGTGTTACCCAGCTGAGTAAGGGGTACCTCCCAGTTATCAAGGCAAAAATCTAGGGGGATCTTTGATTTCTCATTCCATATCCAATCTATCAGCAAGTCCTGTAAATGCTGCCCCCAGAAAACTCCAGAATCTGTCCATTACTACCACCCTCACTGACTCTCTGCCATTTACTCCCAGACTACAGCAGAAGCCTCACTGCTCTTGCATTTATGCTCTCGTCCTCCGGGCAATCCATTCTCCCCAGACCAGTCAAAGGGATTAAAGCCCTCTGATCACTCCCCACTGCTTCAGAGCAACACCAGAGCTGCCTCCTGCAGGACCTGCCAGGGTAAGGTCCGACCTCATGTTCTGCCACAGATTTCTTCCTCTCTTCCCCTGCTCTTTGCTCCCCAGTCACACTGGTGTTTTTTTCTGTTTCTAGAATAGACCAACCTTGTGGCATCCTACATGATGTCTCCTCCCTGTGGCCAGTCACTCTTTATCACAAATTTTGTTTTGATACCTTTGACACAGAAATAACCATGTATTTATTTGTTGAATGTCTCTATATTTATTTGTTGAAGGTCTCCTCCAGTAAAATGTAAATTTCAAGGGAGATGGATCTTGTCTGACCTGCTCTGTGCTCTATCTCCCACTCCTACAACAACACTAGGTGTACAGTGGGAGCTCAATAAATATTTGTCCAATGAATAAATACATGCTTTGGATGTGATTCCCGGTCTTCTTGAAATGGAAGCTATGTGACAAGCCACAGGAAGGGTTACCTAAGAATATAGTGCAGGAAATGGTAACTCTGAGCCATGATTCACAGGTAATCTGAGAAACTCATTTTTGCTGAAGTGTTGTCGGTGACAAAATGCCATCTAGTAATGCCAGCCTCTAATAGGGCCCTTGAAAGATAAAGGTGTAATCTATTGGGTAACCTCTCAAGGACCAAAGTAGGAGACAGATGAGGAGCTATTTGGAGATCGCAAGTCCTTGTGGTCCCCTCCAAATTTTCCATGTAAGTAATCAAGGACTCTTCTGTCACTATTTACACACACATCCTTCCCAATCAAAACCCCGCTTCATACATACACCCCCTAGCCATTTAGCCAGTGTCTGAGAAATTCCACAGACATTTGTAAAAATAAAGCAACTATAACCACCCTAACTGGGTAACTCAGTTGGCCACGGTGTTGTCCAGATATGCCAAGGTTGTGGGTTTGATTCACAAACAAGAAGCAACCAATGAATGCATAGATAAGTGGAACAACAAATCAATATTTCTCTCTCTCTCTATTTCCTCCTCCTTCTCTCCCTCCCTCTCTCTCTGCAGTCAATAATAATAATGAAAAAGCTCTGACATTTCACCATAAATATTAATAAATTATAGCACAGGCGCACAATAGAATATTATTCAGCCATTAAGGTGACAATTACGAAGTTTAAGTATCAATCTAGAAATCATTCGTTACTATAATTTTAAGTTAAGAAAAAACCTGGGGCCCTAACCTGTTTGACTCATTGGATAGAGCGTCAGCCTTGGGACTGAAAGGTCCCCGGTTCAATTCCAGTCAAGGGCATGTACTTTGGTTTCGAGCACATCCCCATTAGGAGGTGTGCAGGAGGCAGCTAGTCAATGTTTCTCTCTCATCGATGTTTCTAACTCTCTATCCCTGTCCCTTCCTCTCTGTAAAAAAAGAAATCAATAAAATATATTTTAAAAAATCCTGGGCATAGATCTGGTATAAATATGATAAACCCAATGACATCAACGCTATATAAGGAGAAAAAAAGCTGAAAGAGAATCATTACACTATTGTGTTAATGGGATTATGGTGGGTTTTTCCTTTATGCTTCCCCCAATTTTTTTAAAGTTACATTTACATACATACACATGAAAATGTAAAGATTAAACACAATATCTCAGTGCAGCCCTGTGGCCTTTCTGCTCTTCCCTCAGGCAACTGGAACAAGACAGGAGCCATGGGCACAACCGCATTCCTCACCATGCCAGACGTGGGGGTGTCAGGGGCAGATACGAAAAGAAGTCGTGGTAAAGTCATAACAGCAACAGCAACAATGGCCGACATTGTTCCAACTTCCGTGGGCTCCAGGCACTCTGCTAAGTATGCTATTGACTCCTCACCTCACAATCTTTTTTCCTGCGGGTGAAGAAACTGAAGTCTGAAGAGGCGAAGGAACTGATCTGAGGTCACAGGACTGGCTAAAGAGAAAGATATGGAGCTCTGGTCTGATTCTGCCACCCGTGCTTTAACCACTCCTACAAATGTTGAACCACTGTGTATCAGGGACTCTTCTAACTTCCAGCCTCCACTTCTACATGTGAGTCAGGAGGCTTCCCACCTCTCTAGCAGGACCGGCACCAGGCACATAGCCCCCTGCAGCGTATCGGGAACAGGCCTGGCCTACTGGACCACAGACATCTGCACAGGAGGTGGAATCAGGAAGAGAAAAGGGAGGAGAGCCTGCTCATTGTGGGCAGGAGGGTTGCAGGAAGGGTGGGAAGGTGTGAGCACTGGGGTGGGACTCCTGATCACTCTTTACTTGTGGCTCTGGGAGGAGTCACGGGCGGAGGAGTCACTGACGCTTCCATGGGGCAATCTGTGTGGTCCAGGGGTGGGTGGTGTCCTCAGACAATTGGTCAACCTCCAGCAGCCCTCAGTCACCTTGTGTGGTAAATAGCAGGTTAACAGCCACAACTATGAAGTGGGACCTACTGGAGCCAGGCAAGTTGAGCCCATGGTCAAGGCTCAGTACGGTTCCACCAAACCAAGGTCCAGATAGAGGACGAGGCAGAGGCAGAGGCAAAGGCAGAGGCAGGTGCAGAGGCAGAGGGATCCATAGCAGGCAAAGGGACCATGTGCTCCTTGTGAGAAGAAAGGGAGGTTAGGGCCCTGCTGAGCTCAGCCTGGCATGGTCACAGAGACCATAGCAACCGGAGGAGCATAGCACACTGCCCCCTCCTCAATGGCTGGGAGGCTGCAGGAAGCTCACATGCTGCGGAAAGGATAGCTTGGGGAGGCAGATGTGGATCCAATGATAATTACCTTAAGGACACTGTTCACTACACTTACCAGATCAAATCGGACTTCTTTAAGGTTTTCTCATCACTGACCAAGAGGTGGAGGCCACGAGGAAGGCCAAATCAGTCATTTCCTCCAACTCCCTCTGTGTTGCACATGATGACATTTCTGTCCCTGCCCTGCCTCTACGCTAGATTGCACAATCTGAGCATCTATTACGTCTCCGGCACTCTGCTAGGTCTTCCGCATGCAGGATCTCATCCACTCTTTTGCGTATCATGTGACTAGAAAATATCTTCAATCTCAGATCGCCCATCAACAAGCTGTGTGACCTTAATCCCTCCGAGTCTCAGTTTCTTCATCAAATGGCGTTACTAACCCCTTCCTAGCTGAGTGTCAGACGCACAGAATGCACTCATTGATTCAGTTAACAGTTCTTTGGGGGCACAGAGGCGGTAAAGACAGGTAGGTGATGAGGGTGGGGATGCATGTAGAGTTATGCAGGGTCGGGAAAATGGGGGTAAAACATCAGGTGCCAGGAGCGCAGACATACCTGAGAGCCCCAGGGGCCCATGGGAAGGAGAGGTGGGAGACTAGGAGTTTCCAGGTCCTGTGCATGCTCAAACGCACTAACATTTCTTGCTGAACTGCTGTCTGCTTCGTCCCCTTGTAGGCTCTGTGAGACACACACACCAGCCCTCAGGCCAGGGTGGCTTTCCAGAGCCTGGAGAGTCAACCCAGTCACGTCTACCTCTCTGGGGCTCTGGACAGGCTGTGTGGAGCTGGGGTGGTTCTTACCAGCGAGGTGTCCAAACATCTCCAGGAAATTTCAAGGGAGTTTTGCAAAAAAGCGAAAGCAATGCAACCAGATTCCTCCCGAGGTAAATGTCCTGATGAATTATCGAGGAGGAGAAGGGAGTTGGGCTTCGCTCAAGGAGTCACAGCCCTGTGACTGTTTCAAACAACCTGAGCTTATGCTGGTGGAGAGAACTTGCTTGTGGTGCGTGAAAAGTAAGCAGAGAGCGAAAATTGTGCTCACATAGGGCAGCTCTTGGTCAGCGGAGGCCTGTATTTCCTGGCTGCGATCCAGGCCCAGAGATAACTTCTTACTGCTCAGAAGCTATTTTTAAAGTTGTGAAACTCAATATGTCAGTGGGGAGGAGGGAGGGAGGGCTGGGGTGGGAGGGGAGTGGCCCAGGCGCCAGGGCTCTGAGGGAGACGCACTTTCCTGGGAAGACGAAGCCACGTGCCCACCCTTGGCTCCCAGATCTCCTCTTTGAGCTCCGAGAAGAAATGCCTGGCCGGGTGCTCAGGGCTGATGCTGGGCCCGTGGCCAGGAGAGAACTGAATAACTTACTCTGCCTCTCATTTCAACTCTTCCTTTGCTTTAATTGGTGCTTGTCTGGCTGCTGAAGGAGTGTGTGTCCGATAGGGTTCATTTGTCTATCAAGAACCCCAGGGACTGTTTTTCCTTGAATAAAAGACATCAAACTTGCTACTAAATTGTTTTAATTTTGTCACTTGAGACATCACAGTTTGACGTCAAAGACAAAAATACAAAACTAAAACCAAACCCTCTCTGTGTTGTGTTCGCACACTTTCGGTCTTTCCAGGTGTCGGCTGAGTGGCCCAGCCTCCTCTCTTGGGGACACCCTATCGCCCCCATTTCAGGACGCTCTCTCCTGAGGCTGTGATTTCCTAGTGGTGCCTGTCTCTGCCCGAAACAGCCGGACCCCGCAGTCTGACTGGCGGGAGGTGTGTGTGTGTGTGTGTGTGTGTGTGTGTGTGTGTGTGCGTGTGTGGGTGGAAGATGTGTGTAAAGTGTCTTTTTCCTGTTTGCGCTGAGGGGCAGCAGGAACCCCCTCCTGCTTACTGCACGTTGGCCTAAGGATTCTTTCAAGCGGAAGGCAATCGGGAAGAAGCAGCTACAAGAACATGACCTCCCCCTGCTTGCTTAAAAGCATGGCATACATGTCCAAAGGTGTCCCTCCTCCCCGCGCCACCAGGAAGGACAGAAGGTAATCACCAGAGACAGCCAGACCCTCATCAGCCAGAGAAGCACCAGAGGGTCCATGGACTGCACTCGGAAACTAGCCCGTTAGCTCCCCCAGGGGTGCCCTTTCCTACAATTAGCTGCCCTAGAGACTCCAGGTACTTTCCCTTGGTCTTGTCGCTTGTCAGGAAATGTATTGGCCCTTTGCTAAGATGCTATATAAACCCAGGTTCTAACAACTACCTCAGCGTTCCTCATCCCCAAGGTCTCCCCTGTGTTACGTGCTGGATACACAAGCTAATGACAGTCTGTTTGTTTCTTCTCAATCTGTCTTCTTTGTCCATCTAATGCACATGACCCCAGGCAGAGAACCTAGTAAATCCTTGAGGAGATGCGGGACAAGACATCCCTGGTGACCATGGTGACCGTTCCTTCTTCTCCAAGCCCCGCATCTGGAAGGACTCAGCCCCGCTCCATGCCGGCTTCTTACTCAGGCTTGTGCCTCACTCTTGGAAAAAAGGTGCCTAAACATCTTTTCTTAGGGAAGGAAGATAAGCATTTTCAAGCAACAAAAGCCCACTTCATTTTGCTTAAAAAAAAAAAAAGGCAGGGGGGGAGGGGCTTTATTCAAAGGAGCTGGTTTACCTTCAGCCATGGACACAGGGAGGTAATAATCAATTAGAATATCTCCTTACAGGTCCATGGAAAAAGGGTTGGGTGACATCAGGAAAGCCAGGAAAGGCTTGGTGCTCCTCCAGGAGTCCCTGGCTCCAGCCTGGTTGGAGCAAGGCCGTCCGGGGAGTTGGTGTGGGCTCTCGGGGAGGGCGGTGTTCCCACAGCTAGAGCACACTGCCGGCAAGTTACTCAGCCTTTCTGAGCTTTCTGAGCGTTGGCTTCTTCATTTGTAACTCAGGGGGAACAAAGATGATGCGAGGCAAGTATGAGAACTCACGCCTCGCAAACAGAAGCCTGTAGTCAGTGTTAATCCCCCTTTTGTGCAATCCCCCATTACAGAAAGTGTGGCTCCAATAACCCAGCTTGCTACCAGAATGGATGTATGTGAATATTATAGATCTATCGCAACTTCTAAAATTATCTCAATGTACCAATAATTTTTTAAAAATTATATATAAAGCCCCAATACATTTAATTTTAAAAATGATAGGATAGCCTTTTTTTTTTTTTCCCCTTATCCCAGGAAGGGAAAGGTGACTATTTTCTTAACTTTCCTTTAAGAACCAGCTTTAAAGGCGGTGCACTTAGCATCCATCCCCACACCTGCCCCCTCCCATGCACCTGGGAGTTCATCACAGAGCAGGACATGACAGGATTGACTTGAGTTAAAAAGGGCCACATCCCAGGGGCCAGGATGCAGAAATAGGGAAAAGAAGCTTAGCTCAGGGCCAGCCTGTGGCCAAAGCTGCAAAGTGAAAACACACTTGGACCCTGCCACACTGGCCCAGGAAAGTGGCTGTAGGCTGGTGCAAACATCAGGAGCTGAGGGGCCCAGGTGGGCTAAGCAGGGAAGTGGCTGCTCCAGGTGAATGCTCTGCAAAGCCCGCTCAGCTTCCCGCCCTGAAATGGGGCCACAGGTCAACCAGGCAGCAGGTGCTGGCGGGGCCCAGATCAGCAATGAGGACCAACCCAGGGGGCTGGAGCTTCTGTACTTCTTTTTTTTTTTTTTTAATTCTTTATTGTTGAAAGTGTTACATGCGTCCCCTTTTTCCTCAATTGTCCTCTTCCAGCCCGCCCCCCCACCCTCCAGACCTTCACCACCACCCATTGTTTGTGTCCGTTGGTTATGTTTATATGCATATACATTCTTTGGTTGGTCTCTTACTCCCCCTCCCCTGCCTTCCCTCTGAGGTTTGACAGTCTGAGCGATGCATCTCTGTCTCTGGATCTATTTTTGTTCATCAGTTTTTGTTGTTCATTATATTCCACAAATGAGTGAGATCATGTGGTATTTATCTTTCTCTGACTGGTTTATTTCACTTAGCATATGCTCTCTCCCTCCATCCACACTGATGCAAATGGTAAGAGTTCTTTTTTTTTTTTTTTTACCGCAGCGTAGCATTCCATTGTGTAGATGTACCACAGTTTTGTAATCCAATCATCTGATGATGGACACTTAGGCTGTTTCCAAATCTTGGCTATGCCAAATTGTGCTGCTATGAACATAGGGGTACAAATGTCCTTTCTGATGGGTGTTTCTGATTTCTTGGGTTGTCATCATCAGTGCTGCGGACTGGGAGCTAAGATTGCGTGTGTCTCAATGGTGACACCTTGTGGCAACCAGAACAAAAACAGCCAAAAAGTCTGCTGAGAATCTTGGCTGAGAGGAGGTTGTTCAGTTTCCTCCCCTCAGGAGTTTCATGGCCTGGATCCACCCGCTTTGGACCTGTGTTGGGGTGGGATGGCGGGGTGGGGGGTGGCGAGAGTGCCGTGTGGTTTTCACCCACAGGAGAAATACATTTCTAAGTCGACTGGTTACAGGTTTGAAATCAATTAGAACTTAATCTCAATGTGAACCCCCAGCTGGAAGAGTTAATTATAAGCTGTTACCTTAAGGGCAAACCGTCACCCCTGACGAAGAGGAAGTTCATGCAAAACAGGGGTGCTTGCTTCCCCTTCCCGGATGAGAGGGACTCAGGATGGTCACACTTTCTCAGAGGAGAACGCCCCTCCTCTTCCTGCTGCTTCCTTCAGGGAGGGGCCTGCCACCCACCCAGCTGCTCATGGATTGATTAGTCAGGGCTCTTTCAGAAACAGCCATTTGTTGCCTCATCGATGCTGGGTTACGTCACCAAATTGAGAAATGAAGATCCTGGGAAGCCGAGGAAGGATAGAACCCGGGATTTGAAGCAGGAAGACTCTTTCCTCTTGCTATCATCTCCTGTTCCTCAGTTTCTCGTAGCCCTGACCTCATTCTCTCCTAAGGCAGCTTGTCCCCTTCCGCCTACAGACAGGGACGGAGCCATTGGCAGCCCAAGCTTAGCAAGCCCCACATCAAGGAGCAAGATTTACTTTTTATCAGGCACCTTTACCCCAGGGAAGGGCCCTGATCAGTTAGCTTGCGTTCACTGTGTGCTCTTGGGTCAAAGAGATGACAGACTGTGATAGACTAGCCCTGGTCACAACCTCTCGCCTGAGGCCACTGGGTAGGGGGTTGTTGACAAAGAGTGTAGGAAGGTGGGCACAAATGGAGGGCTACTGCAGTCCACTATGCAGATGCTGGTACCCCAGCATTTAAAAAAAATCCTCACCAGAGGATATTTTTTGCATTGATTTCTAGAGAGAATAGAATGGAGTTGGGGGGGGGGGGGGGAGGCAGAGAGAGAATCAGCATGAGAGAGACACGTTGATTGGTTGTCTCCTGCACATGCCCCACACTGGGAAACCTGAAACTGAGGTACGTGCCCTGGATCAGGAATCGAGCTCAAAACCCTTCAGTCTGCAGGCCAACACTAACCACTGAGCTACCGGCCAGGTCCCCCAAGCATTTTAAAATAAACTCTTCAATGAAGCTTAAAGTACGTACAGAAAAGTGCAGGAATCACTGTGTGCAGGTCAAGGAATTTTCACTATTGAACACACCTACAGACCAGCACCCTGATAAGACACAGATCGTTATGACCAGAATCCTGGGAAACTTCCTTATGCTTCCTTCCAACCACTACTCTTCTGACCCGAAAGGCAAACACATCCTGATTTTGTAGCACAATTCATCGGGTCAACTCGGCACTTTGCATGAATGCAGTCACTCAGCATTGTTCTTTTATGTCAGACTTCATACACGCAGCATCTAAACTAATAAAAGCAAAATATTAAAATTAACCGTTTCTCTGAGACAGGGTAAGCCACGCCCACCAGCCAATCAGAGCGGCTGTATGCAAATTAGCCCGGCCAACATGGCGGCCGCCACTCACGGACCTGAGTAAACAGCCCTTTCCATTGCAGCAGGAGTGAAAGTGAAGCTTCGCCCCTCAGCTCAGCTCCGATTAAACTGCCTCTAGCAAAACACAGCTTTGAAACAATGTAACAATCATAGAATCCTCCGGAGCTGAAGGAAAGAGCAGCTCCGGCCTAACCAGTAAAAGTAACAATTGTTTCATTATAGACGCTGCGAGGTGAGGCAGAGGAGGCTTCGTTAGTAGTTAGAAGGCCGCCTTAAAGGAACAGTGTATCAATTACCCCAGGCCTTCAAGGAACAGTATCAATTATAG